>JAKWJD010001761.1:50073161-50373161 GCA_027705065.1 Solanum peruvianum
CACTCAAAAATTAGAAAAAATCAAGGTCAAGTTCATCAATGATAAAAATGTGCAATGCAATGAAATACAATGTCAAGTATAGTGATGCATGTCTGACCTAATGATGATACACACCCGTTGTCTTTCAGTCTGGGACCCATGAGGGACATATCTATCCATGCATCTATCACGGCGCGCGATACGACCTCGATAATAGTAACCATCGTGGCGCAAGATAATTTCCTAGAAATATAGTATCCATCATGGTGCGCGATACGTCCCTCGAAATGATACATCCTCTTCTCACATAATACTTATCACAACTATGTTTCAGAGCCAATGCAAATAACATATTTCGCATAAATAATGAGGAGATGACCATTTTTATAGAACTCACAATTCAGAATAATTCAAACATGATACAGCATCAACAAATAAGATAAAAGCCCTCAAATCATACTCAAACATCACATACCAACAATTTATCACATTAACTTTTTATCACCCTCTTTTCATCATTTGAATTATTCAACATGGACAAGTCAACCCATCACCAGTTCTTATTTCTACCAAACACATATTACAAGGAAACACACGAATTCCACACTTAATAAGGGCTTAGAAATCCACTTGCCTCAAATAACCAAAAAATCACTCTGAGACTTGAGCCTTCCTTTTTCGTTGAGCTTCCAAATCAACGCAATCTATTCAAGTACATATTCACTTTAAGATTTTGAAACTAACAACTCTCACATTATTGTAGGATTAGTCTAGACCCAAAAACTCACTCAAATTCATAATCAAGTTTCTAAGTTTCAAACCTAAGATTAAGCTTTAACTTCTCCATTATCATAAGTCTAATGATATTTATACAATTCGATAACCCAATATTTAATTATCTATCTCAATAGATTAAATATTTAATTTATAATATAATACTTAAAATAAGAACAACTAACTAGGAAATCTAATCGATCACGCAAATTCATGGCAGAACCATGAAACCCCACGAAATTCCAAAAAATTATCTATTCCTGGCTATGATTGCATAACGTCATTCATAAGAATCACTCCCACCATATTTTCACTTCAAATTTCCTTTCTGTTAAACCCAAACAACGTATTAACTATTCAGTTCTCACCCTTTATCCTACCCAATGATTGTCATTATGGTCAATCATTGGCCCACCATCACCTATTCAATTAATTCCCAAAACTTGCCTCAAATTTCAAAAATATAGTCACATGGTACTTTAGCAAACATACAACAATATACTTAAATTTTCAATTCAATATTTCAAGCGCCTAATTTTGATTATTTTATATGTCTTTGACTTCAGTAATGCCATCCACAAATTTGTCCTCACCAATTTATAACCCATCAAAGTAGTACAATAACACACAATGTTATTTTTCTTTCCAAGAACCATTAGATTCTTAATTTATAATGTGAAAATATTGTGAATTCTCCAATCATTAATTCTAAGAAGGGACTGTTATTGTCAAATCATTATTCCACTAATAGCCAATTTAGCATACACAAAACAACACTATGCACCTATCAAACCTACAAATTTAGGGGGCAATTATTTATTCTTTCTCTCTAATATAATATTAATCTTTATTACATACATGCAACAGTTATCTTCAACATACAGATTGGAATTTCACTCAAGGTTACCTGAAGTGATTCGTTTCATTCGTTCGACGTCGCTTCTGCTATTCTCCTTTTTCTTCTATGTTTTCTGAATCTTTTTTGAAATTAATCATTTATTAAAATTGATAAAATTCACTAACTTACTTTAAATACATGGGCTTAATGGTATAGAGTCTTAAATAAATGATCACGTTAACCCATTAACTATTGACTAATTCAAATATCCACAATTTATCCATCAATTAATTAACTCAAGTTAAATGAATAATCAAAATTTTCAATAATAAACTTTCGAATCATTATCGAAAGATTTAAAAATTTGTCTTGTGTCTTGATGAAAAAGTCTGGATCTGAATTTGTCATAGTAGGTGTATATGTTAATGATTTGAATATCATTGTACATCATGAGGAGCTTTCTAAGGCAATAAAATGTCTGGAAAAAATTGAAATGAAAAGTCTAGAAAAGACACAGTTTTGTCTTAAACTACAAATTGAACATTTTGAAAATGAAATATTTGTTCATCAATTAACATATACTAAGAATATATTAAAGAAATTTTATATGAATAAAACACATCACTGAGTAGTCTGATGATTGTCAGATCTCTTGATATCAAAAAAGATCCATTCTTACCTCATGAAAATGAATAAGAACTTATTCGTACTGAAATATCATATCTTATTGCAATTGGTGCATTAACGTGGCTTGCCATATTTCTAGGCCACATATTACTACTTTGTTAGAAAAATTTAGTTCTTCTCCAACATAAAGACAGTGGAATGAAATTAAGCATAAATCCAAATATTTCTGAGGGACCATTAATATGATATTTTTTACTTAAATGAATTCAAGTCACTATTGATTAGTTATGTAGATGCATGATATTTGTGTGATCCTCATAATGTTCGATCATGGACATGATATTTATTTACATGTGGTGGTACATCTATATCATGGTGTTCAACAAAATAAATCGTCGTTGTCACTTCTTCAGGTTGTGCAGAGATAATATTCATTCCTGAAGAAAATCAAGAATGCAATTGGTTGAGATTAATAACTCAACACATTCAATAAACATGTGGCCTTTCTTTGAAAAGAGATGCCCCAACAATATTGTATGAAGACAATGATGCATGTATAGCTCAACCAAAGGGAGGAAACATTAGAGGAGATAAAACAAAACACATTTCACCAACAAAAACAATTTCACTCATGATCTTCAAAAGAAGGGTGCTATAGATGTTCAACAAGTTCGTTCAAGTGACAATATGTTTACAAGGCATTGCCGTCTTCAACCTTTAAAAAAGTGAGTTACAAAATTGAAATGTATCGTCTTCGAGATATTAAATAATGTTTTCATCAGGGAGAGTAAATACGCATTGTACTCTTTTTCTTTAACCAAGGTATTTGTCCCGCCAAATTTTTCTTTGTATAATTTTTAACGAGGAAACAAACAATGCATATAAAGAAAAACAATATACATTCTCTCTTATTCTTCTAGAATTTCTCTGTACACAAACATCCAAGGGAGACTGTTAGTAAATAATGAAATGTGAATTTCGTGTAGCAACTTCACACTTCATGACTTTTAGCATTTAGGCATGACTTTAGAGATTTCCTTCATGACTTTGAAGGATATAAATATACTCATACCTTTTTTACATATGCCTCCTACCAATACACATTGAAATATTGGAAAGAAAAATATTAGTGCTCTTTATCTTTTTATTTGTTGTTATTTAACTTCTAAAATCTATATTTTTATAACAATTTTTAACTAATTTATGCTTCTTTTGAGGAAAGAAAATTGGTGGCCTTGTAAGACATTTTATATATAGAAGTCTCAATCTTACTTGTCCAAAAAAAAACTAGTAAAAATAAAATATAAAAAGGGAGAGAAATATGGGATAGCCCAAAAGTTTAACACCTTGAATTTTAAAAAATGTAAGGCGAGTTAAGCAGAAAGGTCCACAGACCTTATCCAAACCGAAAACCGTCCACAATTTCTTAAACGGCCTGTGGAAGGTACGTGGAGTGGGATGGGGTGTCCATCTAAGAAACCCAATTTTCCCTCAGATTCACGACCCCTTCACAGACCATGAAGAGCTAAATGGTGTGTGAAGGTCTCTCATACAAGTGTTTCGTTGACTTTTTAAGTCAATGTTATTTTAATCTTTCTCTATGTTTCTAATACATAAGCTATGTCATTTTAACCGCTATTCTAAGTCTTAAAACTATTCATTCTAAAATCATTCTCCTAAATCTCAAATTCCCTCCAAGTTCTTCCACAATATTCTCTCTAAAGGCTTAGGAATAAAAAGCTAAGGTTTCACTTCAAGTTTCCAATTCACCGTAGCTTTTGGGTCTTGATCACTAAGGTACATTAGTACTCATGTATGGGTTCCTTTTATCATAGTGGTTCCAAAGATCGTCCAATTTTACAAGTTTAATTATTAATTTAAAGTTGGGATTTTATTTAATTTTTGTGGGTTCTTCTCAATTATGATTCAATTAGTGGTTTTCTATCTTCTAATGCATGAATTGAAGTATTTAAATGATTTTAAGTTAAATTCATATGAACCCATGCCTGATAAATGATTTTTTACTATTGAAGCTATAAAGAAAACCTTATGAACTATGAATTTATGAACATATGCATGTTTCTTCTATAAATGATGTAAATGAGTTGAGGATGCTTTTAGATGAAAGTATCAATGAGATTGTGAAAGGCTTTCTCACGTAGGATTCATAAGGTTTGTTAGGTTTTCTCACCTAAGTTGAATCAACATTTATAGGAGCTATTCTAAAAAACATTAGCTTGGATTGGTTGCTTAATTGTGTCTTTTCATGGATGATGAAATGAATATGATTAATTACTATTTCGTGGCATTTTACTTAGCACCGAGAGGATATTGAGATGGAGGCTCTCCCGTTAGTAGAGTTCGGGTCTCTAGTAACAATCATTTTGTTCGTAATTACATGCCCATATGATATCTTAGGTAATGAATCCACGTAAGCTAGGATTTTATGGTCCTTACCTTGGCGAGTAAGACATTTCTTTTCAGGAAAAAGGGAAGAAACCCCAACCAAGAAAACAACAAAATAAAGTCTAAGAAATGTCTGAGTCCAAAAAGATGGAAAAAGAAACTATGAGGAATCCAAAGTAGTCTCGACGAAATAGCTCACCCTTGAATTGAGATTCATTGATCTCACAAGTGAGGTCTTGTATCAGCCGCCAAAATATACCCTATACTCGACGAGGAAACAACCGTCTAAATTTACCCTATACTCAACAAGGAAAGAGAAAGTACAGTATTAGTACACAACAACAACTGTATCATACAACCATTTCTAAAATATGAATCATGTAAACATGAAACCAAAAGACACTAATACAAGTCAACACATATATCAATAAGTCACAATAGATATAGACTAATAGTCGCACTTTTTTACTTAACCAATGTACTGAACATGTCCCACATGATCACAACAAAACATACCTAATCCTCTCATGGGATCCTTACACAAACTATTAGTATACAAGTGTGGTACTCAGGCCAACCATTGTTAGTGTGATAGTGTGGTACCTGAGCCAACCATTATTAGTGTATGCCGGCATGGTACCTATGTCAACCATCAATCAAAACCAACATGCATAATCCAATCACAATGAACAGTCGCACTTGAAACCCTAAGTAAATTAAACAAGTTCATTGCTCCAGATTATTAACATGATGTTATTTTATATTCGCCCCGTATGGGTTCCCTGCATGTATCGCACCAGTAATACTCTAAAACAGTTAACATGAAGACATTACTGGAAACAAATAAGCATCATATACCTCAAATCAAGCCTTAGAAACTCTTAAGATATTGAACTTTCCTTTTTTTTTTTAATGTATTGGCTTATTCTTTGTCTAAAACAATAATAAAACACAGCATTCAATGACCAATGCCGTAATAATACCCGAATTATACTCAATTATGAAAAGGGTGTTGTGTATTCAAGTGCAGTGGTGTAAAGATGTCATGTTGTCATGACCCGAGCCTACACCCTAGGCGAGATTGGCACTCGGTGACCATTGCTGACCTGGAGCGGAGAAGACTTAAACTTAATATAAACAGTAGAGAGCATTTGCAAGGAAACATGCTCAATATGTAATAATCTAGTCAAATGGCACTTGAGTCTCAAAGTTAACAACATCCAAGACGTAAGATAAAAGAGACATCAAACTGAATAATCTAACTGACTATCTATATATGAAGCCTCTAATAACTGAGAGGGATATCGGGACAGACCCCAAAACATCCTAATGAACTAAACTAGAAAAAACAATAAAATGGATCCTCCGAAAAGCAATGAGGCTCACCAACAGACTCTGGGGTGCTCAAGTGGATCAATGGTGCGCTGGATGTCGATCCTCGTTAACTGTGTCTGCATCATAATACGATGCAGGTCAACTGGCATCATACAACGTTACTCGGCCCACCTGTCCAGCCATCCTAACCTTTTCAGGGTATTGGACCTGAACTGCCTAATGGATCCACTAGTATATTATGAAAAGGATTCATTTTAAAATTATGACTCTTTTCTACCCATGATGGCTACATGGTTTACATGGAAACTTGAGTTACTATGAATTTGCATCCCCACATCGATGATCAATACTACTCCAAAATATATACTGGCTCTTATGTTTTTAAAACATACTGATTCTGTGATTTGAGATTAGTGCTCAAAACTTTGCTTTAAAAAGCTCTCTTGGAAATCATAGTTTTCCTGCTTGTTTCATTTCATAAAACTAATACTCCTGTCTTAAAAAACTAGCCCGAAGGCCCTTCACTTGTTAAATGTGAAAACATTTGTAACTCCTGGGGATTACTTAGTCCCCTTATAACTTTTGAGAATGAATTCAACTCTTTACTCTAGCTTAACTTGTAACTTGAGTCTTTAAACAAAGTTAAAAAGGTTTGTTGAAGACTCTTTGAAACTTTAAGAACTCATTTTGACTTGCTTCTTGACTTTTACACTTGACTCTTACGTCTTTGACTTTGATTTTAACTTTCCTAGAATTGCATTATGGATTCAGGGATCATAATCTCATGTTATGGATGATTTCATGATGTTTAGATGTACTTAAGAGTGTTGAAATCAACTAGGAATAATAGGTAAATCACTTAGGAACTTGTACTAAAACATGGGGGAGAAATAGGAACTCCAGGTGACCCTGGCGCTCTGTGAGGCGCAGGGCCCCAGAGCCTAACGGACAGAGAATATCCTCATGAGCTCTGGCTAGCGCGGTGCGCCAAAGCCTAACGGACAGAGTCTGTCCTGAGGGGCTCTGGTAGGCGAAGCGCTCCAGGGCCTTCAGACGGGTTTCCCGACCATTCTTCTCTGATTTTCAACTCTAAACCTCCCAAATTTCCATGGATCTTCCCCTAAGCACTTAGGATCCCTAATATACTCGATACCCAATATGTAGACTCATAAACAGCCCGAAAACACAAATCAAAACCACTTAAGGTACACTACAACTCTACCAACAAGGATTCAACAATTGTTCATTAAGAACTTCAAGATTTATAATTGGGATAATGCACACATACCCCCTCAACCTATGCCCGAAATCTCAGAGACACACTTATACTATACTAAGGTCCTATTACCCCCCCCCCCCTGAACTTATTTTATAAGTAATTTTCTACCCCTTTTTAGCCTACGTGGCACTAGTTTGAAAAAAAATTCAACCATCGTTGGGCCCACAAGATAGTGCCACGTAGGTCGAAAAGGGGTAAAAAATTATTAATAAAATAAGTTCAGGGGGGTAATAGGACCTTAGTATAGTATAAGTGTGTCTCTGAGATTTCGGGCATAGGTTGAGGGGGTACTTGGGCATTATCCCTTTATAATTCAATCAATGGAAAACTTGCTGAATTATACATGTTGGTATGTGGGTAACGAACACAACACAGAAAGATCTCACATACCTCGATAGGGATCACCCCCAACGAATTCTACTAGCGAAACCTTAGTGTTCTCGAAGAAATCTTGGTCTTCCTCTTCTCTTCTCTTTTCTCCCAAGTCCTAAGCATTCTCAACTTTTCTAAAACTGGATTGGGACTTGGTTTTACCCCTAATAAACCAGTAAAACTAATTAGGAAATACTACGGTGAAAAGACTACTTTATCCTTGGTAAATCCGGATTAGACTTTCCTCAGTCCAACAAACCAACTTCCGCAAGGCATATCTCCCTCATACGACATCGAAAATGCAAAAACTCAGCATCGTTGGAAAGATCTTCCCAAGGGTTTTCCAATCATATAAAGAACTCACACTGACTCCTCTTTATCTGGGAGTTATGGACATTTTAAAATAACCAAAAACTCACTTTTACACTTGCAGAAATTTCCAAATTTCCCCACTTATTTCAAAAAATGATTATTCTTGCTTTCTTAGCTTATTATTAGTTATTTCAAGTTACGATATGTTATACATGTAAAATTGAATGCATAAGAAACCATCATATGGTGTTAAGTAGAAATAGTCTTACTACTGTGTGAAAGAATCTATGAAAATAAACATGTGATTTTGTGAAGTTATGGCATGAAGACAACAATGCAGAAGTGTGGATTTGTTATCTGCAAGGTATCACCGTACCCATCATACTTATCAAATAGACATGTTTTGAATCTAGAGTGGCAGGTGGACATTTGGGAACATACACAAGTCTTTGAATGTGGCACTTTTGTGCCCTCCTAGCCCTTGCATACTTCTCATGTGTTATGCTTTTCATTTTTTTCAACATTTCCTCTTGCTCTAAGCCTTGAGTCGGCCTCTCAACATCAATAGGGGAGCCAAATTGTAGAGTTAGGGCCCCGAATGCTATCCTAGGAATATAATACTGCTCTGGATGGATGGTGAATGTCCCTCTTGAGCTGCTCTCTGCGTCACAGTAGCCTGTGTGATCTGCAGTTTGTCCAACATCTCAGTGTTTTAAGAATTGTTGGAAAAGAAACAGAACTTTCTAGCCAATTAATCTTGTCATAGACAAGGTACACAAGTTTGATGTTTGTTGTAACGAACTTCCAATGTTTGATGTTTGTTTAAAACCATCTTTGAAGAATGCCAGTGTCGATAACAAGAGTTCTGGTCATGATAGAACCACGATGGATGAAAGGTAAACACACCAAGAATATTGTTTATGAAGAATTATTTAGTGAGCTGCGCTTCATTACATTTCTGTACCCCGTAAAATCATAATACATAAAAGAAAAACTCACTGATATCTAATTGAACTTTGATTGTCTTTGTAGGTTCAGGTGATATTCAATCATCTTGAACTCAACAAATAAGTTAGCAACAAATAAGTTAGCAAGTGAAGATTCATATTAATCAATCACAAGTATATTCCTCTAACTACAACAAGAGTAACCAACTTAGAATTTCACAAATATCGATCCAGAATAAATATGATTACCGTTCAATAAAAAACAGATACTATCACAACATACAGTATAATACCAAATTTCAGAAACAAAATAGTATTGCAGCAACTGTACAAGCAGATATGCTGCCACCAAACCAAATCAAACCAAACCATATCTAAACTGCAAAATCCCATAGTGTTTTTTGGATTCCCTCAGTTACTGCAGGGAAAAGGACTGGACGGGATAAGAGCATCAATAGCTCCAATACATATTCACTCCAAAATTTTATCATGTTGATATGAGCATCGCACTTAATAAAACACCTTGCTGCAAGCAGGAATAAAGAGTACTAAGTTTATGCAGCAGGAACCTTTTTCCCATCTTCTATAAAGAATATTGCAGATTCTGGAACCTGAGAATCACAGAGAAAAATAGTTTCAGCAAACAACTAAAAGAAATTGGGTAAGACAAGGGAATATAATATTTTTATTTTTCTTAAAAATACCTAACTAACCAAGTAAATAATAAGAATTTCGCGAACAACTCCATGTCCATCTATGTTAAGTTTCACTGAAACAAGTTACTTCAGAAAGAAAGTACCACAGGCTCAGAAATAGAAATAGCCGGAAAGAGGAAATTACAGTTAGCCTCTTAATTATTTCTTCCCGATCTGGCTAACTCTTATCCAACACATGAGGCGACACTGAGAGCAACTTACCAAGCATGAAAGTTCTGAGGGCACTGAAGCAACGTTGACATAGATATGGACCAAATCTCAAATACAGAATAAATGTCAAATCTTCAATTAGACTCTTGAGGAGGACACACAGAAATGTAAAATAAGTTTCAAAATTATTCCTCATTATTTTTTTTGATAGTAGCAACAAGAAAAAAGTTCACAAACTGTTTTAGATGAAAGGACAAATTCTAAAGCATGATTAGAAATTCAGAAATGTATATTTCGACTCTAGTAGATTGAATGATGCATTGACTGCATATTTGGAGGGATGCAATCTTTGTCAATTGCAGTTCCTTTCTTAGACTCATTCTGATGAATGTAATAATACATATAAACAGCCATAATTTTCTATGATACTAGTAAATAGCCAGCTAAAACACACTTATAGACAAAAATGTAAAGATAATACAGATAATTAACATACATCGGGCCAGGTTTTTGTAATAAATTCCACAATGTCGTAAGCTATGTCTCCTTGAACATCAATCTGCTCCTTCTCAGTTGGGCCCTAAAGGGTGAATGCAGGTCAGGCATACAACAAACTTATATCAGAGAAATCAAAACTATAACTCAACGCACCTTCACCAAGGAAGCTCCAGTAGCAAACTTTTTACCAAGCTTTTTGGAAGCATCACTTAGTTTAACACCTTAAATGTCAAAGAAATAAGCCAGACTAAGAACTGCAGCAACTTGGAAGTCGAAGAGGATCTAGAGAAAGACGAACAAAGATTATGCAACATAATACACAATAAACTATAGGTAAATGCTCACCAAAGAGTTCGAGGCCTTTGATAGTTGTGATACTTTTCCTCTTATTCCTTGTCACCTTTTCAATAATAATTTCTTGCTTGTCCTACCAAATAATTCAACAACTTATAACCAATAGTAGATTAGTTCAGGACCTCTAGTCCTGGACACAATTAAAGGCTGATTGTAGGAAGTTGGAATATCGTAAATAACTTGTGGATATGTCACTCGCTGTTCTACAGTATTTGTACAGTGAACTATATCATACCAAATGATTTGCGGACATACTCACTTCTGAAATCGTACCTGAACTTATTAGCTGACTATTGCATTGCTTAAGTTAGTTGCCCAAATCAATTGAAGCAACAGAAATGAGAATTCTTTTAAGAAACCCATTTTATCCATTAAGATGCCCATATATATTTCAATCACCGAAAGAAAAAAGAAAAAAAGGAATATAGGAAGAAAAGAAATGCTCTACTGCCTCAAGATTCTATGTTTATATGAGGGTTCCAGAACAGAATCCTTGGCAACCACTTTCATTTCAGGTCTCTGCCAGGTTTAATAATGATGGTTGAAAGAAGCAAATAATTAAAAAACTGAAAAAGATTGATACATTAAGTCAAACAATTATAACTCTCACATATTTGATACTAATGATTTTCATCCATGCAATGAAACACTAGCGTAAACCTATAATATCGAACTGATTATGCAAATAGAAACAATAGTGTGCCTTTGGCAGTTGTTGAATACTAGTTCACAGGGATTTTTGAGGGTAAAAGTAGTGATTCTAATAAGCATTATTGCTTTCTCTTAGTGTAGTACTTTAGTTAGTCCTTTTACAATTCCTTCCAACAAGAAAGGTTGATCATGACCCTAACCTCCTGAGCAAGTTTTTCTTCTTAACATTGACAAGGAAAAAAACCTTTATAAAACACAATAGCTCCTGTCTTCAAGTATGTCAAGCAGGAAAAATAGCATCAGGAAAATGACAAAATGAAGAATAAACACATCAACAACAAGTCAACAACATACCCACATTTTTTGGAATTTGGGGAGGGTGGTATGTATGTAGTAGACCCTTACGTCTACAGGGTACAAAGGTTTTTTTTCTGAAAGACCCTTGACTCAAGAAAAGCATAACAAAGTGGGTATGAAAAGGACTAGTGAAGAAGCCATGTTGAAAATAATGGAGAAAAGAACAGTAGCAATAGCAAATAATATGATAACCAAAGCAACGAAAACAAGTAATAGTAGGAGAGGAATAATAATAAACGCATCATCACAGTTCATGACGGGAAAAGATTTAGCTTTTTATTAGCATCGTCCACATTCACAATCTGTTGGTCAAAGTATCGCCATAAGAAACTCAACAAAAAAAATTTGTACATGGCTTGTATTATCATTGGGATGGGGCAGAGTCATAGAAACCTTAAAAGAGACATTTGCATGATTCAAGATAACAAGAGAAGTCTTTGAAAGTTCTTACTTTCTTTTTTATCTTTCCACCTGGAAGACGTTTGACTTCTTCTGGTTTAGATGTTGAAGAACCTGATCCAACAAAAGGAAGAAAGAGGATAAGCACAAAATTCAATTTGATTTCAGAGGGCAGATTAAACGGGTTTTTTACAACTAGTGACCCCGCTACAAAAACCAATCCAGCATTAACTTGACATGATAACAAAATATTATGTCCAAAAGAGGCAGAGGTAGGTTGAAGAAGTACTGTGGAGAGGTGATTAAACAAGACATGATGCACTTTCTGCTTAACGATTAGATAGGAGGTTGTGAAGGACACAGATTAGTGAAGGAGATAAGTAGATAGTAGTGTGTTTTCTTGCTATCCATCCATACTAGTAGTTGTAGTATTGCTCCAATAGTTTCTTGTTCTTCGATTTCTGTTGTTTCTTGTACTTCGATTATTATATTATTTTGTTGTAGCTAGTGTTCAAATGCTTTGTTGTGCTTTTGCTTCCGTTATTCACTTCCTGGACTTCTTTGGACTATTTTTTCTTAAGCTGAGGATCTATCGAAACAAGCTCTCTACCTCTAAGGTAAGGTTAAGTACAGCATACACTCTATCCTCCTCAGATCCGCAACCCCAACTTTGTGGAACTACACTAGGCACTTGTTGTTGATAATAGAATATTATGATGTTGAAAAACACTACAAGAATTAAGAAGTAAGCATCTCTTGGTAATAAAATGACTACTGAAAAGAGTCTTCCACCAAAATGATCTGGGAGTATCCAATAACATGAGGAGAAATATATGGATCACCATGGAAAACATAATATTAATAAAAGATTCAAGTTCTGAAGAGGAAAAAAACAATTAAATTTATAAAAACATGGGCATCAAAAAAGAGATATGAGAACTTCCAAAACTAAGGGAATACAACCAACCAATAACGACTCAATAGAATACCCTAACCAATTGTCAAACATAGACTAAAACAACGATCGCTCAGTCCCAAATAAGTTGAGATCAACTATATAAATCTCCACTTCTTCATTTAACATCATGAACCATATAAATAAAATAGAAGGGCAAAATAAGTTAAATATATGAATAAATTATAATAGTAATAATATTGATGATAATATTAGAATTCTTCTAACAAGTCTAAAACCTCTTCTCAACTAGCATATAGTCATATATCTATATTGATATATGGATCTTTTTCTTTCATTGGGCCCTATTTTTAGGAAGGTTTATATTGATACCAAGGATTTGTAGGTCTATCAAACAACTTCCTTCCATGTGATTTTAGGTCTACCCTGTCCCTTTTTAATACCTTCAGTTGCCTTAGTTTCACATCTACAGACGGGTGCATTGGTAGGTCGATGCAAAACATGTCCAAACATCTCAAGCAAACTTCTCACATTATATCCTTAATGCATGTTACTTGCGTCTTCTAGAATGCAGTCATTTATAATCTTACATAATATTGTATGACTACACATTCATTTTAGCATTTACATCTCTACAACACACATCTTGTCAATATGGACGTTAGCATCCCAATGTTTAGTACTATATAACTGTTATATGTTGGAGAAGAAATGAAATTGCAGTGGAATTAGAATTAGGGCTTTTGCGAGAGTGCATCTAACGAAATTAATCAAACAGCTTAGATTAAACGAGTTAGTTGGGCCATCTGGAAGTCGATTACTGTGCATAAATCCAAACCGGTTCTCTTTCACTCTTCGGTGTTCTTAGGCCTATGCTCTCACTCTTTCCCAAAGTTCCATCATACGACACATAAGTTCAATGCCATGGTAGTTCACACAACTTTGACTATTTCCTTTTGTTCTTATAAATCGGAATTAGGCGCTCTTCCTCCACTCATCGAGTATCCTACCATTCTAGATTATATACCATTGAATATCCTAGTGAGTCATTCAACTCCGGCCTCTCCAAGACACTTCCAAACCTCTATACAAATACTACATTGACCACAAGATTTTCTTATCCTTACAACTTTCATGGTATAGTCTACCTTTGTCGACCTAATTCTACAAATGTATCCAAAGTCAGTACCGTTCACATATGTGTGAAGGTCTAAAATGAGATTCTCTTGGTTAGAGTTAAACAATTGACCAGAATAAAATTCTCCATCTCCCATTTTGAGAAACTACTTTAACTAAAAAAAGAATTGCAAGCAACTCCAGAAAGACCTTTCAAGCCTGAATTTACAGTTCCTCGTGGCTTAATGTTGACAAGATATCTGCAACAACCTTATATATCCTTGGTCTTTGACAAGATATCTGCAACAACCTTATATATCCTTGGTCTTTCTCAACTTCTTTTATAACTGTGATATCTAGGCCAACTTTCATGCACCTTGACTAATTCACCCAGGTTACCTACCACCTTCCTCCAACAATAGGCATCAAGTAACCCCCGTCAACGAAGGCTAGGACAGATGGAAGAGTCACCTAGTGTTTTTGGTCTCTAATGAGTTTTGAACTCGAGACCTCAGGATTCTCAACCACTTCATTGACCACTAGGCCACAACATTAGGGGCGGTATTTCTCAACTTTAAACAACACATTATATCTTCTCGCATTTATAGGCATAATTAAAACCCACTCATCCACCATAATCTAACCCAGAATAACTTACGCACTCTCTGTGGAAATTCTCCCACAAATCGATTTTTCTTTTCTTCCAGCAACAATTCTCTGGTGTCAACTTAGCCTTCGTCGTCCTCATCTGCTTTGACTTGCATCTTGTTAGCACAAACAGCTTGTAAGTTGATGCATTCATTGATTTCTTCTACTCGACCATGGTATCCAGCCCATGGACATAATTGTTGTCGCCTGTAAAGAACATGATGATCTTAATGATTGTCATAGGTGTTTGTTCTTGTGTTTCATAAGTTTAGTGTCATTACTCCATGTCTACTGGGTTGTTCTTTAGGAATCTCTTTCTTTCGTGGTTTAACTTGTTGTTTTCTCCCAAGTAACCATCAAAGAAAATCCCTTATGCAGACCCGTGTTTCTTTTGAAACTTAGATTGAAAGCTTCGTTTCACACATCAACAAAACTAACATTCTATCAAAACAAATTATTTTTCTTTGTATTGAGGCTTTTTGGGTTGATCAATTTTCTTCTCTTCTTCAATTTGCACTAGCTTTGTATATGTAGTATCTGATTCTTGTTGGGACATTGTGGAATACATTTTTGATAGTTTAAGACACTGTCTTCTGCTACAAAATATTCTATCTTTGCTGCTTCTTGTCAATTTCTACTGCTAATTCACATGTTTCATGCATTAGCTCCACCTGCTTGTTCCCTATTTCCTATGGATTCTTCTTGATTTTAGATGTTTTGGGTTATTAATTTAGGTTAGGGCGGGTTAGAATATGGGTAGATGGGTGGGTTTTAATTTGTCAGTTTTGAATAGCTTGTTTAGATGATGCCATGATGCCACATGTCCTGGTTGCTATAAGGGCATACACAACCCAAAAGATTGACAGTAAGGATATGAATAACCTTAAAGTATGACGGATGATATTGACATACCATTTATGATAGTTTGGTGGTAGATTTTCCCTTTTCTGTATTTTAATAAGACCAATGTCTAGCAAGCTCGTGTGCACTTCCAATGTTCCACCATTACTTGTATCCTCCTACTAGCACATGCACCACGTAACTTTATCCAAGGCTACGACACATGAAAAGAAATCATCTAAATTGTTGTCTCTATTGGGTTGCCACAAGTCTCATTCTTGCTTCATCAAGCATAATTTGATACTTCTCCCACCCCTTTCCTTTTTTTATGATAAGGGAAACCTGAAGTCGCTACCCTTTGGGTGCGCACAGAGTAAAACCCCGTTCCTATGCAATAGCTCGCAAACCACAGGTAACCCACAATAGGCAAGTCTGGTGCAACGAGCTCGAACCAGAAGGCAAACCCCTTACTTGCGCTTGCAAAGGGTTCCGAACTTGAGACCTCCAACATGGACCTCCCACCCCTTTCCTTGTTAGCATCTCAAAATCACTCTATCTGGAGAAGCATCCAAACAAGAATACACGTAAGCGGACTAAAATCACTTCATTAAATTACATATCCATATTACATGGAGTTTCCCATATATATGACTAGTCTATAAACAATAATTAACCCTCGAGAAAATGGAGACTGCTAAACACTAGCAAATGGGCTTTCACTTTCAGAGAATAACCGAGCATAAACTAAATTGATTCTCTTTCACTCTAATTGAGTTCTTCTACGTTATCACTATTTTCAAGAGTTCCATAGCAATAACATTGAGTTCATTGCCATAGTAGTTCACATGACTTTTACAATTTCCTTCGTTCTTATTAATCAAAATCAGGGTGCTCTTTCTCCACTCATTGGGCCTCCTACCGCTTCTTAGTATAGCACTAAATAGCTTGATGAATCATTTTACTGTGACCTATCCAAGACATTTCCAAAATCTCTAGACAGATACTAGTTGGAGTTTAGACTACAAGCTATTATAATCCCCATATTTCTCATGGAACCTTTTACCTCTATCAGCCTATTTCTACAAGTGCAGCCAAAGTTTCTATTATTCACAAATATGTGAAGATCTAAAACATAATTCTCTTGGTTAGAGTTGCTTAATTGATCCAAATACTCTCCATCTCTTATTGATCCCGTAATCTCCTATCAACATTTCTTGATGACCAATCGGCAAAAAATCTCATAAATAAAGAAGTATTACTAATCTCTTCATGCTTTCTCCAAGGTTGAAGTACCATTCGTACAACAAAAATCCCCTTCTTTAAATCAGAAAATATTCTAAAAGCAACCAGTGGCGGAGCCAAGATTTTCAATTAAGGGTGTCCAAGTGCTAAAGTGAAACTAATTTTCTTAAAAATGAAAAAAAAAATTGCTACTAGTGAGATTTGAACACACGAAAGACTTTAAAATTGTGTCTTTAATCTTTCAAGGCACCTAAAACAACTAGGCTACATCATATTATTGTGTTAAGGGTATCCAAAATATGTTACTTAGCCACTTTTTTTTTTGAGAAGGTACTTAGCCACTTTGTTTACTATTTTACTAATATATTTAGTATAATATTTCCGATAAAGGGTGTCACACAAGGGTGGCTACGCCACTGCAGATCTTTCAAGCATGAATGTACAATTTGTCAAATCTTGATGCTGATAGGATTTCCACAACAACCATATAAAATTAATGTCCTTGGTGTTTCTCAAATTCAAAGAGTATATATCTTTTCTGGCACATATAGTCATCACCTAGGTCAACTTTTATATCTTGAATTAAATAAGGGACTTAAAAGGTTGAACTGAACTTCAAACTGAAATCCACTCTACACAATCAAGTATCAGGCCATTGTATATACAGAACAACATAATTTTGAAATCCCAATGCCTGGCAAGCTCATGCACACTTACACTGTTCCTTGTATCCTCCTACTAGCATATGCACCGCGTAACTTTGTGCAAGGCTTCAACACATGAAAAGAAAATCATCTAACTTAGTTTTCTCTATTGGGGTTCCAACAATAGTCTCATTCCCGTTTCATCACCATTAAATATTACTTCTTCCACCCTTTTCCTTGTTAGCATATAAGAACCATTGTCCCTAGAGAAGCAAATTAAACTAAAAAAATGACAACTAAATTATATATCTGTATTACACAGAATTTGCCAGGCATATGACTTAGGGGTCATTTGTTGTGAAGAATAATACCATATAGTCCTGGAATTAAATTATAGTGTCACTTAATTTGTTGTTTGATTGGCAAGTCTAGATAACTTATCTCAAGATTATTAATTAGTATCAGGATAAGTTATCCCTCCCCTTGAGTGGTACAGTAATCCCGGGATAACTTATCCCGAAATAAAATAAGTATAGTAATCCCATAATAACTTATCCCGAGATAAAATAGGTAAATGACAAAGATATCCATTTAAACCCTTTTTATACCTCACTTTTCACATTCATGGAGCAATACAAATTATTTTGAATACAACAAAGTTCAAGCGAAACGCTCAATAAAAAATAATTTCACCATAACTTATCACAGCATAACTAATCCAACATATCGAATCTCATCCTAACTTGTAAACAAATTAAACGGCTCTTTAGTCTACAATCAGCAATTCACCCTTGAAAATGGTGATTATTGAAACGAACAGAAAACGGGCTCTCACCTTCAGAGATTGAAGTCGAATGAAGCTTATCAGAGACTTTATCTGTTTCTGTTCCATTTGATTCTGCGAAAACAGACAAATAACAAAATCTCAAGGATAAGGAATTCAGACCCTATTTATAAAAAAATTTTAAAAAAAATTCATGGATAGGGCATTCTTAGGGTTAAACCTTTGAGGAATTCCGGGTAGAGATCGGGTGCATTTTGAATCAGCCAGGGTTTACATTTCTCAAAGTCGGGTCCGAATTCACAATATTCTGCTGGTAACCCGCAGACTCCACAGTATAGAACCTGAACTGGTTGGGGCTTCTCCGCCATTTGTGAATAGCTCAACTTGAGTTGAGCAGCTATCCAAGATGATTCTCAGGCTAAGCAGACGACGGCGTTCGGAACGTCTTCCGTTCACTTGTTAAAGTAAATTATGGGAAGAATTGAAGAAATAGAATCGTGAGGCCTTTTTAACAAAATTCGAAAACGCTAAAGAAGGGAAAGAATCTAATTAAGTAGGGTGTCTAACCATACTAGCTGTCAAAATGGGCTAAAGCTCTTTGGTTTGTCTAGTCTAACTCGAGATTTAATGGGATGAATTTATGATTTTTGGAATTTATTTTAAAAAAAGATTTTTAGCTCAGACTGAATAAGTCGTTTGTTATGGAGGGCTTGAAAAATATTCGATTCATGGGTCGATAAAAATTAATTAATAAATATAATATAAAATTAAAATTTAAAATGAAAGGGAGTCTAAACTCAAAACAATTAGGTTAATATTTCGATTTAGATATTTATACTTTTATTTGAAATAAAAAAACTTAATAAATATTATAAAGATAATTTTATTTGTGGATTTGATTAAAATATAGTAAAATTAACATCATGTAATATTGTTTTTGTCAATTTTTATGATAATATTTATAATTTATAATTTATAATTTATAATTTAATTTAATAATTATAAAAATAATATAATTTAAAAAAAATGGGCTGACCCGACAAATCTGTAGCCTACGTACTTGTGGGTTGGATCGACCGTTTTCTGGCCCACACCAAAAATGGGCTAATCCGACTTGACCCATAAGATGTTGAAGTCTGTATGGGTTATCCGAATGGGGTGGGCTAGCCAATATTGACAGTTCTACATACGATTGCATTGAAATTAGAGATATTGAAATAGCGAAAATGCATAGATTTCCCTTATTTTATATCGAAAAGTCAGTTAAACACTCAAACTATCATGACGACTTATTACAAACCAATATTATTTATAAGTGAATCTTTTTACATTTAAAACTGATGTGGCAAACTATATTAAAATAAAAATAAATCATGTGCGTCAGATAATTATTAAAAGAAGTTTAAAAAAACAAAATTCTCCTTATAACCCCCCTCCCCCCTTCACATCTGTTCTTCTTCATATCACACCCTTCTCATCTTTCACACCCAAATAAGCTTAAATGAGTCAGTAACAAGAAACAATGTAATAACAAGTTACTTCAAAACACAATTTTTTAACCAAAAACATACCAACAATAAATCAAAATAATACTAGGTGACTTAAGATTTGTAGGTATTGATTTGTGTTTGTTCATGTTATCGGAGGGTAAAAGTTTGGGGGTTCTCATTCGTGAAGCTATGTGAGACTTTTTAGTAAACTAGATGAGCGATCAATTGAAAAGGGGAAGAAAAATATTTTCTTTATATTTTGTCTTTTAAGAAACCTTCACGAAGAACATACAAAAAGTAAAAAAATGTATCCAAATCTAAAAATATTTGCAATTGAACTCTCAATTTTCATGGTCAATCAATGGAAGAAATTGAAGAAGTCCTCTTGAGGTTCATTTTAGAACGAAAGAAGTTCATTCACCATACGAATCAACTTCAAATTTTGAAAAGTTTTTTTTGGCAACCATTGTACTTCTTTGCAATTATGCTATGTAGAAGATATAGTTATTACAGAATTTCACCAATTAATTAGAAAATAATTAATGTAGAATATATCTAGCAAAAGAAAAGGTTAATCAATAAAGAAAAAAATAAAAGAATATAAAAAATCATAATTTCTAACATGGCGCTGACGTATCGTTGATGTGGCAGCGAGTGTAATACACTACATAATGTGAGGTGTTACACCTCGTAGGGTGATCTAAAATATACTTTAAAATAGTAAAGGTGTGTAATGAGTCATCATAATAGTTTAATTGTGTAACTGACTTTTCAGGACAAGTTTAAAGGGAAATTTATGTCTTTTTCCCTATTGAAATACATTAAAATAAAAATTGGAGTGGGTCATGATGACCCGCTATTTGACTTCTTTAATCTCAATAATTTTGATATTGTTATAAATGATGATAATAAATTGAAATAAAAAAGAGTAGTGATAAAGAAAAAAAACACGATAATATTAGTAACTTTCCTTTATTATTGAAATGTTTTACTTGTTGTTGTTCATCTTTCATATTACAAAGAAGAGATATATATAGGCTAAAAATTTTGGGCATAAAGTTACTTGGCCACTAAGTTTGCTTGGACACAAAGTTACTTGGCACGAAGTTTACTTGGGCACAAAGTATATTGTGTAGACATCCATTTTACAACACTCCCCCTTGGATTTTCATGTAAAAATAAATTTAGTGAAACCAAAAAAAGAGTTCAGTAATACATATTATTTGTTACCTCATTAAAAACATTTACTAGAAAAAACCACTAAGATGAAACTTGGTTAAGCTATATGTGGATCATTGTTATCTATTGTATTGTATTGTATCGTTATCATACCTACAATATTTTGATTGTTACTTAAAAGGTATTGTATTGTATTGTTAAATTTCTTTTGTTACATAACAATGAAAACCCCCATTTTATGGAACAACCATTTTGGTGTGTTCCCATTGTTACATAATTTTTTTTCAATTATATTTTTATATAGTATTTCAAAATACTATTTTACCTTTAACCTTAATATTTTTAAATCTAGTCAAACCTTCTACCCTAGAATAATTATGGGTAGTAAATTTATAAATTGCAATACAGTATGGTACAATCAAATCAAACAATTAAAATATTATTAAACAATAACAAACAAAACAGTCTAGACAAACATTGTATCTATCATACAATAAAGTACAATAGAGTACAATACAATACAATGCATTATGAAACAATAAGTAATAATGATCCAAACAAAGTCTTAAGGAAAAAAAGAGTGCAACGCGTATTTACTCCCCTTCAAGAAAACATAACTTAATATCTTGTAGATGACATATTCTGATCTTGTAACTCAGTTTCTCCAAGGTTAGAGTTGGCAATTTCTTGGTGAAAATGAATTGTTGAACATTTGTTTCATCTGTGTTATGAAGATCATGAGTAGGAAATAGAATTTCGATTAAATCTTTTTGGTTAGTCTCCTTTGATACATCATCCTCTTAGTTGAGCACTTTCAAAATTGTCTTTATATAATATTGTTGGAATATCTCTTTTCAAAGAAAGACCACATATTTTCTGGAAATGTTTATAGATCTCATCCAAATATATTTTAATGATTACTCAATTTATGAGTCAGTATAGACAATTGCTCATTTGAATTTTTAGTAGCAACAACTAAGCACTTAAAGATACTTTCATTTGTATAACAATCAAATTGACCGTCTTGTGAAATAATTTAATATGATAGTATTCCGACATGAAAGTAGATAACTTTCTTCAGGTCAAACTTCATGTAACGATCCAATAATGGACGTGATGGCACTCGTCTTATCTCACCAAGACAAGTCAGCCTAAAACTAAAGTATTACAATAAAATGCGAAAATTCTATAATTAACTCAAAAATACCCCCAAAATCTGGTTGTCACATGTACAAGCCTCTAAAGTATTATAATTGAATCAAAAGAAAATATAAATCTCATATGACATCGTTTCTGAGTTAATATCTCAGATGGTCACTCAACTATGCACACTTCTCTCAGAAAGTCACTCAACTTTCAATTTTCACTCAAAAGTCACTCAACTATGCACTTCTTTCTCAGAAAGTCACTCAACTTTGAATTTAACTCAAAAGTCACTCAACTATCCACTCTTTCCTCAGAAAGTCACTCAATCTATTAAATTATTTTTTAATTAAAATTGATTGATATTAATTATTTATATAACAAACCAAAAAAATTTAAAAATAAATTAAATCATTTAGTGATCCACCCACCTAAACCCGACCCATTAAAAAATATGATATGACCCATTTTATTTTATCTTTAATCCTAAATTAATCCCTCTCATTAAACCTTGAATTCGGATTAAAGATAAAATAAAATGGGTCATATCATATTTTTTAATGGGTCGGGTTAGGTCGGTGGATCACTAAATGATTTAATTTATTTTTAAAAATTTTTGGATTGTTATATAAATAATTAATATCAATAAATTTTAATTAAAAAATAATTTAATAGATTGAGTGACTTTCTGAGGAAAGAGTAGATAGTTGAGTGACTTTTGAGTTAAAATTCAAAGTTGAGTGACTTCCTGAGAAAGAAGTGCATAGTTGAGTGACTTTTGAGTGAAAATTGAAAGTTGAGTGACTTTCTGAGAGAAGAGTGCATAGCTGAGTGACCATCTGAGGTATTAACTCCATTGTTTCTAGAGTTAAACAAGATCATAGGAGTAAGAAGATCTGCTGAAATGACAAATAGCTACCTCACAATTATCCAAGAAGCTTCGAAAAAGAGGAGAGTATATCATAAAGGTCCGGGCTAGTAACCTACAAAAAGAAATTGTAGAAGTAAGGGGTGAGTACCAAACCACACGGTACTCAACAAGAAAACCTCTAAACACAAGTTAAGGGAACAGAATCCGAATACTCCTACCACACCAATCGAACCTTCACAACTAGAACCAGCCCAACCTAACAATTTATAGTTTACATAACACACAACTCAACACAACACTTTAACATTTTTATATCTTCAACAACAACACTTAAACAAATTACATATCCTCAAGAACAACACTTTAACAAATTATATATCCTCAACAACAAACTCAGTATTCATTAATAAAAAGTTTCACAAAGAGACATTCAGAAGGTCCAAACACGCAAGATCAAGTTCACAGACGATAAAAATGTACAATGTAATGAAATACAATTTCAAGTATAGTGATGCATGTCTGACCTAGTGATATACACCCGTTGTCTCTCAGTCTGGGACACATGAGGGACATATCTGTCCATGTATCCATCATGGCGTACGATACTACCCTCGATAATAGTAATCATCGTGGCGCGCGATACATCCCTCGAAATATAACATCCACCACGATGCGCGATACGTCCCTCAAAATGATATATGCTCTTTAATTTCTCATTCTTTCTCAATTCACATAACACTTGTCACAATCATGTCTCAGAAAAATGAAAATGACATGTTTACACAAATAATGAGGAGATGACCATTTTCATAGAATTGCACAATTCACAACAACCAATCATAATACAACATCAATAATGATTCAACAAACCTTTCAAATCATTCTCAACACATCATACACAAACAATTTATCACGTTGCCTTTTATTACCCTTTTTCATCATTAGAATTATTCAACCTGAACATGTCAAACCATCACCAATTCTCATTACTCCAAAACATATACCACAAGGAAATACAGGAATTCCTACGCATAATAAAGATTTAGAAATTCACTTGCCTCAAATAATTAAATGATCACTTCGAGACTTGAGCCTTCCTATTTCGTTGAGCTTCCAAAATAATGAATCTATTCAAATAAGTAATCACAATAAATTTTAAAAACTAATAATAACCATATTACTATAGGTTTAGCCTAGACCCAAAAAACTTACACAAACTTAAAGTCAAGTTTATAAATTTTGATGTCAATTATCATGTCAACCCTCAGTTTTCCAAACTTCAAGTCTAGAGTTAAGTTTCCATTTTCCAATACCATTAATTTAATGGTATTAATATAATATGATACACCCAAAAAAACTCAAATGGTAACAAATTATACCAATTATTGCATCGATAGACTAAATCCACCAAAACAAATTCATTTATACATTATCGTAATGATTGCCTCAATCATTAGCCATAACTACACCATAGCAATCATTCAAAAATCCTAATTCCCTAAGTAACAAAAACATTAGTGCAGGTATATCAAATTATATATTAAAATCCTTCCAATTTCTCACCCTTCTATTCTAGTGAATGATTGACTCATAATGATAAATCATTGGCCCACCATCATGCATTGACATTATCACACCCTATTAGCCTTTATTTCCAAAAGAAATTCGTGAAAATATTTAACCAACCTGCAACAACTAACTTTAGTTTTCCACTTTTTATTTTTAAACAAAGCATTATTTTTATACAAAGTAGTCAACGTATGCTTGTAAAAAAAATTGAAGGTCGATGAGAATTTTCTTACCTGCACCTTTCGTTCCATTTTTGCTCTCGTGTTCACGTCGTAGGTTAGGTTATATTTTCCTCTGCTTTACTTTATTTTTTCTAGATTAATTATGTAAAAAAGTGATAAAATCTAATAACTTATTTTAACATATATGAGCCCAATATTATAGCATCTTAATTAAATTTTAGATTTGGCCCACTATTAATAATTTAACTAATTATTTTAAAAGAATACCCATCAAAAATAATCGTAGTTAAATAAATAGTTTAAAATTTTCAAATCAACTTCACCAACTGATCAAAAATAACTAGGGGAACCTATTGAGAGGGGTAATTCGTAATTTTATAAAAATTTCAAAAATGACTTGTCAGGTCATTACAATATCCACCATTAAAAATCATGTTTGTCCTCGAACATAAGAAAAAAAATCAACGTTACCAATAGTCTAAGGTATGACTGATCAGTCAGTGTTCGTCCCTCTAAGTGATCTCCTCCTTAAGACCATTCTGTCAAGATCAACTAATAAGAACTGAACTTTCGATTAAAAATTTGAAGTATCTACAAATCAGGAGTAATTATCAAGCCACAAACTAACCCATGGACTCAACATAAAGTGAAACTCATTCGACCATAACACAACATCATGACAAGTCTTTTCTCACATAACCAAGATAACATTCTAAATCGGTACCCACTACAACCAAAAGTGAACCTGAACCAACATCCACATACTCATATTGCCCTAATTACAGATCTTATCAAGATTTCCTTTTCACAACACAATCTTTTCACGAACTTAAGTTGTAAAAATATGATCTTTAGACACCGGATACTCACCAAGGAAAGATCAAACTTATCTAACTCAAAGAAGGAAATGATTAAATAAACATCCAGAAAATGATACACTCTAAAATGCAGAATCTCAAACAACACTTTTAGACAATTGTAACTCTTCATATATAGTAGCTCTTATATAAGTTCTCATATACAATGTTGTGTGTGTAAAATCACTAGTATACTTCAACTATCCCAAATAACACCAAACCTTCCATAATTGAAATGAACAAGTCTAAACAAGCTGCCATCTTAACAAGAGGACAATCACATGATCGATACACCTGATCCATCACTAGAAACTCACCCATAGAAGTAAAAACACACACGAACGTAGAAAGTGAATCATACTCTAAATCATATTAAGAATGAAATAGTTGGTCACATAAGAATATATAAAAGCAAGGTCGAATAACACAAGATACTTCTTTCATGGGGCCCATATCAAATATTTTCGTTCATTTGAATTGATCTATTTGATTTTCTAGCCATTCACAATCACCAATCTAGTCTTAATTATAATTTCACACGTACTTGATTTGTCGGACCCACATGATCTTCACAATATAACTCCTTCAAAGTCACACTCCTAATACTAACCAATCATCATTACCACACTGATCATTTACCTTACTCTCAAACCGTTACTAGTATCAAAGTCTTTTTAACAAACAGATTATCACCTGAAAGATTTTCAAACTATGGCGCTTTCTCCCTTCAAATAAGCATTTTATGATAAACATGAGTATCACACAAGTCTGATAACACTAGTTCCAAATTAATAGTACTTTCCAGTTGAGGTACAACATTGAATCACACCCAAAGTCAACTTCACACAAACTTTTACTACAATATTTCAACTACTATTTCAAGTCTTCAAATAACTCATTCTAAAACTCGTAGAAATTCTTAGTCACTCCAATAATCCTATATATACTATAAGCTCATAACCTCTACTCACCATCAAATGCTTATGTAATGCATCATAATAGTCTATGTAGTCTCATCAATAAAGTATTTTCAATCCCCTCAAAATCTTCATAAATATTGTTGTGCATTCATAAGTCACCTATCAAAATTTGAAAAATCGAGCCCCCAAAACAATGTAGAATCTTTCACTCAACATTGTTTTTCACCCAAACAAAAATGTAATCTTCATAAAGTCACTGATACATTCTAAGCAAGTCAGTGCCAAACAAGTTCACATCTCTCATTCATATCTAAATTCATAGGCAAAAATCAATAAATCTTTCATCTATAAAACAATGGTTTATACAAAAGATCTTATTTGTTCACCTTTCTTAAGTTATTTTCATGAAGTAAATTTCAAATACCTTACATTCTTCAATACACTAGACTCTTTTTTCTTTCGATGACTGGCTTACCGATCTTATCCTTTGACCAATAACCCAGGATGTTTTTTCCTTATCCTCTAAATCAAAACATTACGTGAAACCCCCCTTAGGTATAGCAATCAAAAGTAACCAAACTTACTACTCAAATTATTTTTAAGTCTTTCCAAATGCTTCATACTCAATGCGATTGATCATTTCTTACCTGCCAATTCATACCTTGACAAAACACACTACCACAAACCTAAACTCACAATGAAAAATTTAAATTTTGAATACAACTGTGTAAGTCATTCCCTTTATCTAAAAACATCAGCTCATACCTTGAAGATTTTTATAGATTCATGTATCTTAACTAATCATTGATTGTCAATCTATCGATCTTATCATATGTTTCCCTAAAAATTCAACATTACTCACTATCAAACTCAAAACCACAAAAGAACTAATCATCATACTAGAGTTGAACATCCGTACACTCATTTCTCAAGTTTTATCCAATAGTTTTTAACCAATCTGATAATCCTGTGACACTATATTACCATAACCAGAGCAAACTGGGTGAAATCAAGTATCTCTGAACCCAATTCTCAATCCATCTAAAGATACCTCCTTAGCCTTTGCAATCAGGGAAAATATTCTTATTTTCACCTCCTTATTAAGGCTATGATGTATCCACTAATTTATTTTTTTTTCATTATGACTCTAGCTCCTTTAAATTATATTCGAAAGGTGTTTCATCACCTCATTGAACTTCACTTGTAATCAAGCTACTCACAGTTGGTATCAACACAACCTTAAATACTTGCAAGTTGTCATTACAATACAAAATTCATTAACCGACAACCTTTATTATATAGTTGTATCTTTTTATAATCCATCATGAACTCTTATTATGGGTATACTTAGTAGCCATTGAAGTCAACCTTGTCACCGACATGACATCTTAAATTCAGTTATACCAACTAAAATAAAAAAACTAACCCAGTTTTACATGCATTTTCTTACTAAAATTCTTAATTACATTCACACAAGTATACTCATTGAAACCTCATTTACCTATAAGCTTGTCATCCTAATTTCAATCTACTTTCAAGGATCTTACGGTGAAATAAGCACTCATGTAAAATCCTCAAGCAACATTTCATAACTAAAACATATCAATATCATACCAAAGATCCTCCACTAAAAGATTCTTTATAATAATGATTAACTCATCCATCTATACTAACAAGTTAGTTAGTTCATCAAATATGAATTCAACACCAAATGTTGTTATATGAGCATGTGATACAATAGATAACTCTTTAAGTAATTAGTATTTGCACTAAAAAATTGATGTACCCAATTTTATATACCACTAACACTGAAAGTTCGTTAGATCCACCACTAGAACATATTATATCTGCCGAAAATATTGTACCCAAATAGCCCACACAATTCTGTCAATTAAGTAACTATAATACACTACCAAATTCATTTCGTCTCTCATCTAAAGTGATATGCATTCCTTTGTAGATCAGTTCAATAGCAAGAGTAACACAATCCATAACTCTAACCAAGTAAGAATTGGTATCATTGTAATAATCATATCATAACCCTCTTTGGGTATATGCACTCAATCTATGAAACTACAATAGAGATTCAAACCTAATCATTCACTAATTAGCACGTATATGTTATGAAACTTTTACTAAATGTAGCTTCTAAAGTTATTACTTTTATTATCTAACCTCTTTTTAAAAATCATTTCACTTTCAATTGTCCAACCACTCCAAATAGCCTATACGAGAAAATTATTGATCCCACTACTAGATGACTAGCCTAAAGAAATAGTATAAGACGCTCATGAAGTCCCTTAATTCATTGTTAAACCTAACAATTTATTTATCCTCAAAGTGAACCATCAAACCATAACCTCATGCAATTCATTTGAATCATTGAACATTCTAAATTTGACCACACGTCTTTTTCATAAACCTATAACTTTCACCTAAGTACCAGGTCTAACCTCCAAGCCATACACAACACCAACTACTCACATGAGGAACTACGCACAAGTCATCAAATAAGTGAGAGAATGGAATAAGCGATAAGAATCATATCTGGATCAAGTATGCACGATAGAGATCCGAGAAGAAAAGATTTTTCCTTCAAGTCATTATAGCCTCTCGAAGATAAGTACAGACATATCCATATCGATCCTCGAAATTCTATTTTGACTCAGTTTGTACACACGTGAGACCTATGAACCTGAGACTGTGATACCGTTTTATCGCGATCCAATAATGAACGTGATGACACTCACCTTATCCGACCAACACAAGTAAGCCTAAAGCTTAACTATTACAATAAAATGTGGAAATTCTATAATAAACTCAAAATACCCCCAAAATTTGGTTGTCACGTGTACAAGCCTCTAAAGTATTACAACTAAATCAAAAGAAAATATAAGTCTCATATGACATTGTTTCTAGAGTAGAACAAGATCATAAACAAGAGTAAGAAGGTCTGCTGAGATGACAAACAACTACCTCATAAATCTCTAAGAAGCCTCGCCAAAAAAGAGAGTATATCATAAAGGTCCGGGATAGTACCTACCAAAATTTTTTGAAGAAGCAAGGAGTGGTTACCAAACCACACGGTATTCAACAAGCAAACCTTTAAACACAAGTTAAGGGAACAAAATCAGGGTAATCCTACCACCCCAACAAAACCTTCATACTACAACCTACATACAACTAGCCCAACCTAACAATTTATAGTTTACATGACACACAATTCAACAACCCAACATTTTAACATTTATATACCTTCAACAACAACACTTAAACAAATTACATATCCTCAACAACAACACTTTAATAAATTATATACCTCAATAACAAGCTTAGTATTCATCAATCACAAGTTCCACAAAGAGATATTCACAAGGTAACCAACACCAAGATCATGTTCACCAATGACAAAGATGTGCAGTGCATTGAAATGCAATGTCAAGTATTGTCACGACCCAAAACCGAGCCGCGACTGGCACCCACACTTAACCTACTATGTGAGTGAACCAACCAATCTAAACCTCAACATTTCAATATAATATCAACAGAAAGTAATGCGGAAGACTTAACTCATTAATAAAATCAATTCAATAACTATTATTATCCCCAAAATCTGGAAGTCATCATCACAAGAACATCTATCCTCAAATTTCTAAACTAAAAATGTCTAAGAAGCTAAAACAAATAAAAGCTAGTCCATGCCGAAAGTTCAAGGCATCAAGACTTGAAGAAGAAGATCCAGTCCAAGCTAGAAGCATTAGCTCACCCTGAATTTCGATGTAGTGAAGACTGGCTAGAATTACTGTTGAGTCGAAGACGACGGCACGTTTGCTGCACTCCACAAATACAAAGAAGAAAACATAAAAGTAGGGGTCAGTACAAAACACGGGTACTGAGTAGATATCATCGGCCAACTCAAAATAGAAAACAGTATATACCAAGTAATATCATAAAATCAACTATGATACTCAACATGTAGCAACAACAAGTACTATATCATTAACAATTATCGTCAAGTTCACACATGAGGACTCAAGCCTCAATACCATACTCATTTGGGGATTAGATTCATTAGATTGAGTATATTAACATCTTTCAAGATTCATTATCTTTATTTCTCTTGTGTCGGTACGTGACACTCCGCACCCTCATATTCTTTATTCCTCTTGTGTCGGTACGTGACACTCCAATCCCCTACTACTATGTGTCGGAACGTGACACTCCGATCCCCTAAATCTACGTGTCGGTTCGTGACACCCGATTCCCTAAATCTACGTGTCGGTTCGTGACACCCGATCTCCTAAATCTACGTGTCGATTCGTGACACCCGATCCCCTAAATCTACGTGTCGGTTCGTGACACCCGGTCCCCCTAATACTACGTGTCGGTTCGTGACACCCGATCCCTTAATTCTATGTGTCGGAATGTGACACTCCGATCCTCTAATCTCATTCTATCAATTCATCAAGCCTCCTCTTATACCAAGGCATTATCATTCTCATTACTTTAGTTTATCAAGCCTTCTCTCATACCAAGGCATTATCATTCTCATTACTTTAGTTTATCAAGCCTTCCCTCATACCAAGGCATTATCATTAACAAAGAGATTAGGGTTTTGCAAGATTTGGGATTCAATAACTTCATCATGCTTATATAATCACAATTATATAATCACATTCATGCAAGCATACAATTAAGCACATAGCAGGGTTTACAATACTATCAATACATATCATTCGCTATTAAGAGTTTACTACGAATATCGTAAAAGAAACCATAACCTACCTCCCCTGAAGACTAGTGATCAAGCAAGAATTTTCCCAAAGCCTTGTGTTTTCCTCTTCGTTTCTCCTCTCTCGTTCAATCCTCTCTCTCTCTTTGTTCTTTCTATTTTCTTTATTCAAACCCTCTTTCTTTTACCCTAATTAGCATATAATTAAGAATAAAAGATGACAATAATAACCCACTAATTAACTTAAGGTTACCTCTTTTAACCCCCAAGTAATTAGACTTATTATTATTAACCCACTTTCTTTATAATTAAGGCAGGAATAGTCAAAAACGTCCCTTAAATCACTTAAAGAAATCCGAACCAGACTGGGATTACGCAGTCTGTGACGGCCTGTCGTGCCTGCGACGGTCCGTCCTGCAGGTCGTCGCAAATTTCAGAGACTCGATTTCCACTAAAGAATCTGTGACGGTCGGTCACGCCTGTGACGGTCCGTCCTGCCATTCCGTCACGAAGTTCAGAGAGTCGATTTCAGTACTCAATTTCAGAATTTCTAAGTGTTTTGAAACGAGACCCTGCGACGGTCCGTCGTGCCCATGACGGTCCGTCGTGGGGTCCGTCGTCTCAGCCAGTTTTCTAGAAATAAAATCTGCTGCTCAAAACGACTAAACAGGTCGTTACAAGTATAGTGATGTTTGTCTGACCCAGTGATACACACCCGATGTCTTAGTCTGGGACCTATGGGCGACATATCTGTCCATGCATCGATCACGGCGTGCGATACGGTCCTCGATAATAGTAACCATCTCTAAGCGCGATATGTCCCTCGAAATATAGTATCCATCGTGGCGCACGATACGTCCCTCAAAATAATACATCCTCTTTAATTTCTCATTCTTTCTCAATTCACAAAAAACTTGTCACAACCATGTCTCAAAATAATGCAAATGACATATTTACACAACGAGGAGATGACCATTTTCATAGAATTGCACAATTCACAACAACACAATCATGATACAACACCAACAATGATTCAACAAACCTTTCAAACCATTCTCAACACATCACACACAAACAATTAATCACGTTGTCTTTTATTACCCCTTTTTCATCATTAGAATTATTCAACATGGACAAGTCAACCCATTAAAACTTCACATTACTCCAAAACATATACCACAAGAAAATACAAGATTTCCTACGCTTAATAAGGATTTATAAATCCACTTGCCTCAAATAATTGAATGATCACTTCGGGACTTGAGCCTTCCCATTTCGTTGAGCTTCCAAAATAATGAACCTATTCAAATAAGTAATCACAATAAGTTTTCTAAACTAATAACAACCATATTACTACTATTCTAGCCTAGACACAAAAACTTACACAAACCTAAAATCAAGTTCATAAATTTTGATGTGAATTATCATGATAACCCTCATATTTCTGAACTTCAAGTCTAGAGTGAAGTTTCCATTCTCCTTTACCATAAATCTAATGGTATTAATATAATATGATACATTCAAAAACAACTCAAATCGGCAACAAATTATACCAATTATTGCATCGACAAACTATAGCCACCAAAACCAATTCATTTATACATTATCCTAATGAGTGCCTCAATCATTAGCCACAGTTATTCATAATCTTAATTCCCTAAGTAACATAAACATTAGTGCAGATATATCAAATTATACATTAAAGCCCTTCCAACTTCTCACCCTTCTATTCCAACCAATGTTTGGCTCATAATGACCAATCATTGGACCACCGTTATGCATTTACATTAGCACACCCTATTAGCCTTTAATTTCGAAAAGAAATTCACGAAAATCTTTAACCAACATACAACAACTAACTTTAATTTTTCACTTACTATTTTTAAACAAAACATTATTCTTATACAGCGTAGTCAACATATGCTTGTACAAAAGAAATTGAAGGTCGGTAGAATTTTCTTATCTGCACCCTTCGTTCCATTTTTGCTCTCATATTCACGTCGTAGGCTTGGTTATATTCTTCCTCTGATTTATTTTTTTTACTACATTAATTATGTACAAAAGTGATAAAATCTAATAACTTATTTTTAACATATATGAACCCAATAATATATAATCTTAATTAAATTTCAGATTTGGCCTATATTAATAACTTACATAATTGTTTTAAAAGAATACTATTAATTAAATAATCTTAGTTAAATAAATAGTTTAAAATTTTCAAATTAAGTTCACCAACTAATCAAAAATAACTCGGGCGCCTACCGAGAGGGGTAAATTAGTAATTTAATAAAAAATTTCAAAAATGACATACCGGGTCATTACGCTTCACATTCTCCTGCAATTTTATGGTCAATAAATCTTGACACACTTGATCTAATAATTTATATTGATGTTTGATTCACTCTAATATTTTCACTGATAAGGGTGATGTTATACTTTGTATGCATATTAATTAAATTATTTATCATAAAAAATAATAGCATGATACATAAGTGTACCAATTGCACGCTAACATGGTAGTGTATAACCGTTTTAATGAGATTGAAATTGATCTTTATGTTATGCGATCTTACAACCATTGATGTACTATTCAATGAAATCAGTTTACAACCTTTTAAATCCTTCATGAATTTTCATATAATATTTACTTTTTTTTTTAGCTAGAATATGTTATTCATTGATCATGCGTATTCATGTTTCTCATATATTGTTAGATTAATAGAAACCACATTGCATCCACCTTAGGAGAATACATCTCCGTATAATAATATCAGGTTTTCTGGAAAAAATATTTATTTTTTTAATACACAAATCGTACTTTATATTTTACGATTTTATTTATCACACAATAATTCATTTGTACACTACTAACGTTATATTTTTGTATATGAACAATAAGTCCAAAATATCACTTTTCCAAGTGAAATATAATTTACTAGAATTGAATTTTGAATTAATTGAAATTGTTACAATTTGAGAAAGATTGACAACAAATTGGGGTAAAAGAAAGAGGGTTTGAATAAGAAAACTAGAAAGAACAAGAGAGAGGGAGAGAGGATTGATCGAACGAGAAGAAGAAGAAAGCTTTGGGGAAAATTCTTGCTTGATCACTAGTCTTCGGTGGAGGTAGGTTATGGTTTCTCTTACGATATTCGTAGTAAAACTCTTAATAGCGAATGATATGTATTGATGATATTGTAAAACCCTGCTATGTGCTTGATCGTATGCATGCATGAATGTGATTATATAATTGTGATTATATTAAGTATGATGAAGCTATTGAATCCCAAATCTTGATAAAAACCTAATCTCTTGTTAATGATGAGGCCTTGGTATAAAGGAAGGCGTGATGAACTAAAATAATGAGATTGATGATGCCTTAGTGAGAAAGAACTTGATAAATTGATAAAAGAAGATTAGGGGATCGGAGTGTCACGTTCCGACACATAGAATTAAGGGATCGGGTGTCACGAACCGACACGTAGTATTAGGGGGACCGGGTGTCACGAACCGACACGTAGTATTAGGGGGACCGGGTGTCACGAACCGACACGTAGATTTAGGGGATCAGAGTGTCACGTTCCGACACATAGAATTAAGGGATCGGGTGTCACGAACCGACACGTAGATTTAGGGGATCGGGTGTCACGAACCGACACGTAGATTTAGGGGATCGGAGTGTCACGTTCCGACACATAGTAGTAGGGGATCGGAGTGTCACGTACCGACACAAAAGGATTAAAGATGTTAATATACTCAATCTAATGAATCTAATTCCCAAATGAGTATGGTATGGAGGCTTGAGTCCTTATGTGTAAACTTGACAGTAATTGTTAATGATATAGTACTTGATGTTGCTACATGTTGAGTATCATAGTTGACTTTATGATATTACTTGATATATATTGTCTTCTATTTTGAGTTGGCCGATGATATCTACTCAGTACCCGTGTTTTGTACTGACCCCTACTTTTATGTTTTTCTTCTTTGTTATTTGTGGAGTGCAACAAACGTGCCGTCGTCTTCGACTCAACAGTAATTCAAGCCAGTCTTTACTACATCGGAAATTCAGGGTGAGCTAATGCTTCTAGCTTGGACTGGATATTCTTTTTCAAGTCTTGATGCCTTGAGCTTTCGGCATGGACTAGCTTTTACTTGTTTTAGCTTTTAGAATACTCTTAGTTTAGTCATTTGATTATAGATGTTCTTGTGGTGATGACTTCCAGATTTTGGGGATAATAATAGTTATTGATTTGATTTTATTAATGAGTTAAGTCTTCCGCATTACGTTCTGTTGATATATGTTGAAATGTTAAGGTTTAGATTGGTTGGTTCGCTCACATAGGAGGGTAAATGTGGGTGCCAGTCGCGGCTCGGTTTTTGGTCGTGACAAACTTGGTATCAGAGCATTAGGTTCGTTGGTCTCATCACACAAGAACGAGTCTAGTAGAGTCTTAAGGAACGGTAGGGGGACGCCTTTACTTTTCTTTGGGAGGCTATAAGACTTTAGGATAATTCCACTCTTTCTTTCTTTCTTTCGTGCTACTACTTGAATCCAATTGGTATCTATGTGATACAAATTGGTATCTGACCATTTTCACTCTTTTCGCAGATGGTTAGAACTAGAGCAAGGACTACACCAACACCGGCCAGACAAGAAACATCTGAGCCAGCCACTGGGCTGTGGCTCGAGGAAGAACAGTGGCAAGAGGCCGTGGTAGAGGTCGTGGGAGGACGTCCTCTAGAGGAAGAGGACGAGCACCTAGTCCATCTGATGCTAGGGCGGTGACTCCTCCACCGACTGAGGAAGTAGTAAGAGAGGGGGAGGATGGGGAGAATGAACGAGTGCAGAATGAGGGAATGCCACCCCAACCTACCCCAAAGATGATTAATCAGGTTCTGGCTTATCTTAGCGGGTTGTCTGATCAGGGTCAGGCACCTCCAGTATTTTCTGCACCAGCACCTCAAGTTCCGGAGGTACAACATGCACCTACTATGGCTCCTCGTATAGATGCCTCATTGGACATAGGCACGTTTCCACGTCTGACTACTGGGCCTATAATGACAAATGATCAGCATGAACTTTTCAGTAAGTTCTTGAAATTGAAACCTCCAGTCTTCAAGGGTGCGGAATCTGAGGATGCTTACGATTTTCTGGTTGACTGTCATGAGCTACTACACAAGATGGGTATAGTAGAACGGTTTGGTGTTGAGTTCGTGACTTATCAGTTTCAAGGGCACGCCAAAATGTGGTGGCGGTCACATGTTGAGTGTCAACCAACAGAGGCACCACCTATGACTTGGGCATCATTCTCTAACTTGTTTATGGAAATGTACATCCCACGGACTTTGAGGGATAGGAAAAGAGATGAATTCTTGAGCCTAGAGCAAGGTAGGATGTCGGTTAATGCATATGAGGCTAAGTTTCGTGCTTTATCAAGGTATGCCACTCAACTCTGTTTCAGTCCACAAGAGCGGATTCGCCGGTTTGTGAAGGGGTTGAGATCAGAGTTGCGGATTTCGGCCTTACAGGTAGCGGCTACGGCAAAGTCCTTCCAAGAAGTGGTAGACTTCGTGATAGAGGTGGAAGGAGTGAAGCCCGATGACTTCACCTCGACATCGACATCAAAAAGGTTTCGAAAGGGAGGTGAGTTTAATGGTTCTTACTCAAGAGGACAGGGTTCCGGAGGTTACTCAGTCCGACCAATTCAGTCTTCACTACAGACTGTAGTTGGGGGTCCACCTCAGACCGGTCAACACTTCTATGAGAGACCTCTACTTGACTCTAGAGAGTGTTATGGATGTGGCGAGACTGGACATATTAGGAGTAATTGTCCCAAGCAGAGTTATAGACCCCCAATAGCTAGAGGTAGAGGTGGTCATGGTAGAGGCCGTTATTCTGGAGGACGTGGTGGTCGAGGTAATGGTGGTCACCAAAACGGCAGAGGTGATGGGCAAACTGGAGCCACTACATCACAACATGGTAGGGGCAACGGACAAACAAACGAAAGGGCCCATTGTTATGCTTTCCCTGGGAGATCGGAGGCGGAGACATCTGATGCTATCATCACAGGTAATCTTCTGGTTTGTGATTGCATGGCTTCTGTATTGTTTGATCCCGGATCCACATTTTCTTATGTATCTTCCTCATTTGCTAATGGTCTAAATTTACATTGTGAATTACTTGATATGCCTATTCGTGTTTCTACTCCGGTGGGTGAGTCTGTGGTGGTTGAAAAGGTATATAGGTCTTGTTTGGTGAACTTTGTGGGGAGCAACACTTATGTAGATTTGGTTATCTTAGAAATGGTCGATTTTGATGTAATTCTGGGTATGACTTGGCTTTCTCCGCAATTTGCGATCTTGGATTGTAATGCTAAAACGGTGACGTTAGCCAAGCCTGGGAAAGATCAGTTAGTGTGGGAGGGCGACTACACTTCCAATCCGGTGCGTATCATCTCCTTTTCTTCGTGCTAAGAATATGGTTAGTAAAGGGCGTTTAGCTTTCTTGGCACATCTCAAGGATGACACTACCCAAGTACCTTCGATGGAGTCAGTTTCGGTAGTCCGTGAGTTTTTGGATGTGTTCCCTACAGATCTTCCTGGTATGCCACCGGATAGGGATATTGACTTCTGTATTGATCTTGAACCGGGTACTCGCCCCATTTCTATACCCCCTTATAGAATGGCTCCCGCGGAGTTAAGAGAGTTAAAGGCACAACTTCAAGAGTTGTTGAGCAAAGGCTTCATTAGACCAAGTGCATCTCCTTGGGGTGCTCCGGTTTTGTTTGTGAAGAAGAAGGATGGGAGTTTTCGGATGTGCATAGACTATAGACAACTGAACAAGGTAACTATTAAGAACAAGTATCCTCTTCCTCGCATTGATGACTTGTTCGATCAGTTACAAGGTGCTTGTGTTTTCTCTAAGATTGACTTGAGATCCGGTTATCATCAATTGAAAATACGAGCAACGGATGTGCAAAAGACTGCTTTTCGAACCAGGTATGGGCATTACGAATTTGTAGTGATGTCTTTTGGTCTTACGAATGCCCCTGATGCGTTCATTAGTTTGATGAACGGGATTTTTAAGCCATATTTGGATCTCTTTGTGATCGTATTTATTGATGATATACTGATATACTCTAAAAGTAAGGAGGAACATGAGGAGCATTTGAGAATGGTATTGGAAATGTTGAGGGAGAAAAAGCTTTAAGCCAAGTTCTCTAAGTGAAAGTTCTGGCTAGATGCAGTGTCCTTCTTGGGGCATGTGGTTTCTAAGGAGGGAGTGATGGTAGATCCTTCTAAGATTGAGACAGTGAAGAATTGGGTAAGACCTACTAATGTGTCATAAATAAGGAGCTTTGTTGGGTTAGCTAGCTACTACCGCCGATTTGTCAAGGGATTCTCTTCTATTGCTTCCCAACTGACGAACTTGACTAAGCAAAATGTTCCATTTGTATGGTCGGATGAGTGTGAGGAAAGCTTTCAGAAGCTCAAGACTCTGTTGACTACTGCACCAATTCTCACCTTGCCAGTGGAAGGTAAGAATTTCATTGTCTATTGTGATGCATCCTATTCGGGTTTGGGTGCAGTGCTAATGCAAGAGAAGAATGTGATTGCTTATGCTTCAAGACAATTAAAAGTGCATGAACGTAACTATCCAACTCATGATTTAGAATTGGCCGCGGTAGTGTTTGCATTAAAGCAATGGAGACACTATTTATATGGGGTTAAGTGTGAGGTCTATACGGATCATCGTAGCTTACAGTATGTCTTTACTCAGAAAGATTTGAACTTGAGACAGAGGAGATGGATAGAACTACTGAAGGACTACGACATAACCATTTTGTATCATCCGGGTAAGGCGAATGTTGTAGCAGATGCTTTAAGTAGAAAGGCGGGAAGCATGGGAAGTCTAGCTCACTTGCAGGCTTCTAGACGCCCATTGGCTAGAGAGGTTCAGATCCTGGCTAATGACCTTATGAGGTTAGAAGTAAATGAGAATGGAGGATTGTTGGCTTGTGTGGAGGCAAGATCTTCCTTCCTTGACAAGATCAAGGGAAAACAGTTTAATGATGAGAAATTGATTCGGATCCGAGATAAAGTGTTGCGAGGAGAGGCTAAAGAAGCAACAATCGATGAGGAAGGTGTTTTGAGGATTAAGGGAAGGGTATGTGTACCCCGCGTCGATGATTTGATCAACACTATTCTGACAGAAGCTCATAGTTCAAGGTATTCTATACATCTGGGTGCAACCAAGATGTATCGTGACCTAAAGCAACACTTTTGGTGGAGTAGAATGAAGCGCGATATTGTTGACTTCATTGCCAAATGTCCAAACTGTCAACAAGTAAAGTATGAACACCAGAGGCCCGGAGAAACACTTCAGAGAATGCCCATTCCTGAATGGAAGTGGGAGAGAATCGCAATGGACTTCGTGGTTGGCCTTCCAAAGACGATGGGTAAGTACGACTCTATTTGGGTGATTGTTGATAGGTTAACTAAGTCTGCTCATTTCATTCCGGTTAAGGTGACTTACAACGCAGAAAAGTTAGCCAAACTTTACATCTCAGAGATTGTTCAATTGCATGGGGTTCCACTCTCCATCATATCAGATAGAGGTACGCAGTTTACTTCTAAGTTTTGGAAAACATTGCATGCAGAATTGGGTACTAGGTTGGATCTTAGTACTACGTTCCATCCTCAGACCGATGGTCAGTCTGAGCGGACGATTCAAGTGTTGGAGGATATGCTTCGTGCATGTGTGATAGAATTTGGTGGTCATTGGGATAACTTCTTACCTTTAGCGGAGTTTTCATACAACAATAGCTATCACTCAAGCATTGATATGGCCCCATTTGAAGCATTGTATGGTAAGAGATGTAGGTCTCCCATTGGGTGGTTTGATGCATTTGAGGTTAGACCTTGGGGTACTGACCTTTTGAGGGATTCGATATAGAAAGTGAAATCTATTCAAGAAAAGCTTCTAGCGGCGCAAAGTAGGCGAAAAGAATATGCAGATCGAAAGGTTAGAGACTTAGAGTTCATGGAGGGTGAACAAGTCTTGTTGAAAGTTTCGCCAATGAAAGGGGTGATGCGGTTTGGTAAAAGAGGTAAGTTAAGTCCGAGGTACATTGGGCCATTTGAAGTACTTAAGCGAGTAGGGGAGGTGGCTTATGAGCTAGCCTTGCCCCCAGGGCTGTCCGGAGTACATCCGATATTCCATGTGTCTATGTTGAAAAGATACCATGGGGATGGAAACTACATTATCCGTTGGGATTCAGTTTTGCTTGATGAAAATTTGTCTTATGAGGAGGAGCCTGTTGCTATTTTAGATAGAGAAGTTCGCAAGTTGAGGTCAAGGGAGATTGCATCCATCAAGGTGCAATGGAAGAATCGACCGGTTGAAGAAGCCACTTGGGAGAAGGAGGCAGATATGCAAGAAAAATACCCACATCTGTTTAAGGATTCAGGAACTCCTTCTCGCCCTTGTTTTTCTTCTTGTGATCGTTCGAGGACGAACGATGGGTAAATTGGTATCTATTGTAACGACCTGTTTAGTCGTTTTGAGCAGCAGATTTTATTTCTGGAAAACTGACTGAAACGACGGACCCCACGACGGACCGTCATGGTCACGACGGACCGTCGTAGGGTGTCGTTTCAAAACACTTAGAAATTCTGAAATTGGGTACTGAAAATCGACTCTCTGAACTTCGTGACGGACTTGCAGGACGGACCGTCACAGGCGTGACGGACCGTCACAGGCGTGACGGACCGTCACAGACCCTTGGTGGAAATTTCGGTCTCTGAACCTTGCGACGACCTGCAGGACGGCCCGTCGCAGGCACGACGGCCCGTCACAGGTTGCGTAATCCCAGTCTGGGTCGGATTTCTTTACACGTTTTAAGGGACGTTTTGGACTATTCCTACTTTAATTATAAAGTTAGAGGGTTAAGGATTATAAGTCTAATTACTTGGGGGTTAAAAGAGGTGACCTTAAGTTAATTAGTGGGTTATTATGCCATCTTTCATTCTTAATTATATGCTAATTAGGGTAAAAGAAAGAGGGTTTGAATAAGAAAACTAGAAAGAACAAGAGAGAGGGAGAGAGGATCGATCGAACGAGAAGAAGAAGAAAGCTTTGGGGAAAATTCTTGCTTGATCACTAGTCTTCGGTGGAGGTAGGTTATGGTTTCTCTTACGATATTCGTAGTAAAACTCTTAATAGCGAATGATATGTATTGATGATATTGTAAAACCCTGCTATGTGCTTGATCGTATGCATGCATGGATGTGGTTATATAATTGTGATTATATTAAGTATGATGAAGCTATTGAATCCCAAATCTTGATAAAAACCTAATCTCTGTTAATGATGAGGCCTTGGTATAAAGGAAGGCGTGATGAACTAAAATAATGAGATTGATGATGCCTTAGTGAGAAATAAGGCTTGATAATTGATAGAAGGAGATTAGGGGATCGGAGTGTCACGTTCGACACATAGAATTAAGGATCGGGTGTCACGAACCGACACGTAGTATTAGAGGGACCGGGTGTCACGAACCGACACGTAGATTTAGGGGATCGGAGTGTCACGTCCGACACATAGAATTAAGGGATCGGGTGTCACGAACCGACGACACGTAGATTTAGGGGATCGGGTGTCACGAACCGACACGTAGATTAGGGGATCGGAGTGTCACGTTCCGACACATAGTAGTAGGGGATCGGAGTGTCACGTACCGACACAAAAGGATTAAAGATGTTAATATACTCAATCTAATGAATTTAATTCCCAAATGAGTATGGTATGGAGGCTTGAGTCCTCATGTGTAAACTTGACAGTAATTGTTAATGATATAGTACTTGATGTTGCTACATGTTGAGTATCATAGTTGACTTTATGATATTACTTGATATATATGTCTTCTATTTTGAGTTGGCCGATGATATCTACTCAGTACCCGTGTTTTGTACTGACCCCTACTTTTATGTTTTCTTCTTTGTTATTTGTGGAGTGCAGCAAACGTGCCGTCGTCTTCGACTCAACAGTAATTCAAGCCAGTCTTTACTACATCGGAAATTCAGGGTGAGCTAATGCTTCTAGCTTGGACTGGATCTTCTTCTTCAAGTCTTGATGCCTTGAGCTTTCGGCATGGACTAGCTTTTACTTGTTTTAGCTTTTAGAATACTCTTAGTTTAGTCATTTGATTATAGATGTTCTTGTGGTGATGACTTCCAGATTTTGGGGATAATAATAGTTATTGATTTGATTTTATTAATGAGTTAAGTCTTCCGCATTACGTTCTGTTGATATATGTTGAAATGTTAAGGTTTAGATTGGTTGGTTCGCTCACATAGGAGGGTAAATGTGGGTGCCAGTCGCGGCTCGGTTTTGGGTCGTGACAGATCCCAAGCTAACCTTGATGGCATGATCATGAGCATACTAAAGATAATAAACTGATGCGGAAGCTAAATCATAATTAAATCTTAAAAGATGGGGAATACCCATATTCTATAACTGAGATATTTGAAAACAATGAGTTTAATACAAAGGAAATATTAACTCAATAATTAGCTGAATCTACTATGTCCGAAATAAGCCTCTAAACTGGACTAGAAGTACTGGGACAAGCCCCCAACTAAGTCTAGTAAAACTGGAACTAAATGACTATTGTCCTGGGAGAATGAGGACTCACCACTGAATCTTCTGAACTGGAAATCGGAAAATCTGTCTATGCGTGATCTGGATACTGAGAACCTAAATCTACATCACGAGAAGATGTAGCGCATGTATGCGTTAATACTTGAAAGGGAATGAATATGTAGAATAAAGTAAAGCTGAAATAAAACATAACTGAACAAACATAGAAGCAAGTATAATAATCTGACATGATAAACTAAATTCTGATCTAACTAGATGCAATGACCAATTTATAACATGCTAAAACTGAATACTGAATATACTGATCAATGCTCAATGCAGAGAGTCTGACTCAACTGTGGGAGCTGCTAATAACCGATAATAAAACCTTATAAGCCAAATGTAGAGTCCGATGTATACGCACCATCGAGAGGACCCAATATATCCTGCCAAAGGTATAAAAGCATGCTGACGTGATTACTAAACTGATTACCCACAGAGGGGACTGACAACCTACTTGGCTAGTAGTACTGGGACTAATTAGGTACGCTGAACCCTAGTCCAACTCGATATTATGCTACTCCCAATGAATTTTGTAAATTCATTGATTATGTCTGAGTTTTTGTAAATACTAAATAGCTCAAAACTGAACATGCAAACTAAGAATGCATCAACTAATTTGGTAACTATGCATTTATAACTGAGGCATGTATGTCTGAAGTGTTTGAAATATCTGACCTAGTATGTGTAATTCAAGAACTAAAGAAATACAAAGCTAAGAATCTGAAATTTATGCGATAATCTGGGTAATAACATGATAATCTGATTTGGAACATATATTTTACCTAAATCATGAAGTTCTGCTCTAATTCTAGAAACCCTAGGTCTAAGCATATGAGAATCAAGAATCATACTGAAAAATAGGGACCCTATGGATGAAAGGAACCCACTAGTGAAATCCCACATACCTGTTGATTAAATCCACGAAAAAGTACTTAAGTTTCTGAGCTCGAAATGCTGGAGCTTGTGGCGTTCTTGAACTTGGGTTCTTGAGCTTTTTCTCCTCTCTTGTTTCTAATTTTCTAACTTTTGATTTAATGATTTAACTTAGATATGTTTTAGTTATTTTCTAAGCTTAAACTGACTAAAATATGATGATTAAGGGTCAAAGCAAAGTAACTTAGGGTTTAAATGAAGTGGGAAAGGACCAAAAGACCCCTGGATAAGTTGCTATCAGACCAAACGACGGCCAGGACTGACGGTTCGTCGTCTGATCGACGCCTCATCGTTGGGTCCGTTGATTGGGCCTGTTCGACAGACCTTTACTAAAATGGGCATAACATTTTACTCGGAGGTATGATTTTAGCAAGATTGGTGGCTACGGAAAGATAATTCAATTATATATCTGTGAATAGGTCATGTAACACCTAATTCATTTTGTGATAAGAGTTATGACTATTTAAAGTTGATCTAACTGCATTTCCCCTTAACTGTCTGCAAATTTTCCACCAACGGTTAGAGTCCGTAGGTCCACCAACGGACCATGCTGGTCATCTATATCTCTTTTCAGAGAGTGGTTGAAGGGGTTATTGATCGACGGTCATGGACTACGGACCGTAGTCTGACCTACAGACCGTAAGACCGTCCGTCGACTAACACTTAACCAATTTTCGTGGGCTCAGATTTTTGGGAGATTCTGATCCTATCAACGGTTGTACAGGACGTATCGTGGGTCAGGATACGGTCCGTCGATGCCACCGTTGGTTGTACCTGCAGATTTTTCTGTAAAGCTACTTTTTGCTCTGTTTTAGCTATGGGGTGTTACATTATCTCCCTTTTGGGAACATTCGTTCTCGAATGAAGACTAAACTAGCTGGAATAGCAGGAGAGAGATACAAACCCTACTACTAAACACTGAGAACTGAGCTTCTGAGTAAATTGAGTTCTAATAACATACAAATACGCTGAAAATGCAAGTACAAACTGAGGGAACATGATTCTAAGACTGCATTCATGCATGAATGACTGGAAAGTTGAAGAGGATTTATTACCTCAAGATAGAGTGGAATCGGAAGGAAAAAGGTGAGGATACTTGGATTTCATGGCTGCTTCTGCTTCCCAAGTAGCTCCCTCTACGGACTGACTCCTGCACAACACCTTGACTGAAGCGACTTATTTGTTTCTCAACTTTCTGACCTAACGGTCAAGAATCTCGACTGGTACATCCTCATAGGAAAGACTATCTTTCACCGCTACAACTCTCTAATGACACTACAGAGGCTGGATCACGCATACACTTCTTCAAGAGTGAGATGTGGAAGACCGGATGCACTGCTGCTAATTTTGCTGGCAACTCTAACTCATATTCCACCTTGCCAACCCTTTTCAAGATCTTGTAAGGGTCTACATATCTATGACTGAGCTTCCCTTTCTTTCCAAATTTCATCACCCTTTTCATAGGTGAGACCTTCAGAAAAACCCAATCATCAATTTGGAACTCTAGTTCCCTTCTCCTTACATCTGCATAAGATCCGTGACGACTTTGGACTGTCTTAAGTCTGTGTCAAATGAGTTGCACTTTATCCATAGCATAAAGGACTGAATCTGGACCAATCAAAGCTGCTTCACCTACTTCAAACCAACCAACAGAAGATCTAAATCTACACCCATATAAAGCCTCGTAAGGGGCCATATGAATGCTGGAATGGTAGCTATTATTGTAGGCAAACTCAATAAGAGGAAGGTGACCATCCCAAATACCTTTGAAATCGATCACACAAGCTCTTACATATCCTATAAGGTATGAATGGTACGCTCTGCTTGCCTATCCTTCTGTGGATTAAATGTTGTACTAAGGTTAATTTGAGTACCAAGACCTTTCTGAAATGAATTCCATAAATGAGAGGTAAACTGAGGACCTCTATCTCAGATGATAGAAAAAGGAACCCCATGCAACCTCACAATTTCATTGATGTAAAGCTTGGCATTGTCCTCTGCGGAATCTATAGTCTTGACAACCAAAAAGCGAGAAGACTTAGTCATCCTATCAACTATCACCCAAATTGAGTCATGTTGTCTGCGAGTACGAGGCAATCTTGTGATGAAGTCCATATTGATCACATCCCACTTTCAAGTAGGAATATCGATCTCTTGAGTCATACCTCCTGGTTTCTGATGTTCTACCTTGACTTGCTGGAAATTGGTGCACTTACTCACAAAATTTACTATATCCCTCTTCATGCCATTCCACCAATAGACTTCTTGCAGATCGCAGTACATCTTAGTGGCACCTGGATGAATAGAATACCTAGAGTTATGGGCTTCTGCAAGAATATGTTGTCTCAACTCGCCCACATCAGGAACACACAATCTACCCTGGTAGCGAAGTAACCATCTCCCCATTGGGAGAAAACCTCCACTCTTTGATAATGGACTGCACTCTTAAGTTCAAGCAAGATTGGGTCACTGTCTTGCTTTTCCTTAACCTCCACTACCAAATACGATTCTGCCCCATTCTGAACTATTACACCACTGTCTGATATGCATAAGGCGAACTCCCAAGCGAGCAAGCCTGTGAACATCCTTCACTAGATCCTTCCTTTCTTCCTCAACATGGGCTACACTACCCATAGATAATCTACTAAGAGCATCGGCTACTACATTCACCTTACCAGGATGATAATGCACACTCATATCATAATCCTTAAGGAACTCAAGCCATCTCTTCTGGTGAAGGTTCAACTCCTTCTGGGTGAACACATATTGAAGGCTCTTATGGTCAGTGAACACATCTACGTGAACACCATATAAGTAGTGTCTTCAGATCTTGAGTGAAAAAACCACTGTTGCAAGCTCGAGGTCATGAGTTAGATAGTTCTTCTCATGAACCTTAAGTTGTCTAGAGGCATAGTCTATCACCTTACCTCACTGCATCAACACACAACCTAGGCCAACTCTGTATGCATCGCAATAGATCACATAACCATCTGAACCTTCTGGTAGAGTCAAGACAAGAGCTGTAGTCAATCTAGTTTTCAGTTCTGCAAAGCTTTTCTGACAATCATCTGACCATTGAAAGTTGACCATCTTCTGAGTCAACCTAGTTAATGGTGAGGCTATGGATGAAAATCCTTCCACAAACCTTCTGTAATAACCTAAGAAAATTCTGATATCTGTAGCAAAGGTAGGTCTGGGCCACTATTTCACTGCTTTTATCTTCTGCGAATCCACTCAGATTCGTTCGCTAGATACAATGTGACCAACAAAAGCAACGGATTGCAACCAGAACTCACATTTACTAAACTTAGCAAATAACTGGGGATCCTTGATAGTCTGCAAAACAAATCTCAAAAGACTTGCATGTTCTTCCTTACTCCTAGAGTAAATGAGGATATCATCAACAAAGACGATAACGAACAAGTCCAAGTACTGTTTGAAAACTCTGTTCATCAAATGCATGAAAGCTGCAGATGCATTAGTTAGTCCAAATGACATAACTACAAATTCATAATGACCATACCGAGTTCTGAAGGTTTTTTTCAGAATGTCACTATCTCTGACTGTAAGTTGATGATAACCCGATCTGAGGTCTATATTTGAGAAATGGCTAGCACCCTGAAGTTGGTCAAACAGTAATCAATCCTTGGGATGGGATACTTATTCTTGATTGTGACCTAATTCAATTGTCTATAGTCAATGCATATTCTGAGAGAACCATCCTTCTTCTTTACGAACAACAATGGTGCACCCAATGGTGAAATATTAGATCTGATGAAGCCCTTATCTAGAAGGTCTTTCAACTGCTCTTTCAATTCCTTAAGATCTGATGGAGCCATTCTGTAAGGAGGAATAGAAATAGGCTGGGTATCTAGAAGTAGATCAATTCTAAAGTTGATTTCCCTTTCGGGAGGGACTCCGGGAAGATCTTCTGGAAACACTTCTGGAAATTCACAGACTACTGGAACTGACTCAAGATTTGGGGTTTCAAGGCTAGAATCATTGACCTGAAATAGGTGATAGATATAACCCTTAGATATCATCTTTCTAGCCTTAAGGTAAGAAATAAATTGACCCATAGGTGCTAAGCTACTACCCTTCCATTCTAAGATTGGTTTGTCTAGAAACTTAAAACGAACAATCCTAGTTCTACAATCGACTGAGGCATAACAGGAATGTAACAAATCCATGCCTAGAATGACATCGGAGTCCATCATTTCTAACTCTACTAGATCTGCTGAGGTGACTTTTTGAGATACTGTGACAGGGCAATTTCTGTATACCTGTCTAGCTATAACTGGGTCACGGACTGGAGTTGAGACTGAGAAAGGTTATGAAAGAGTTTCTGGACTAACACTGAATTGGACTGCTAGACTGAGTTAAAAAAGACAAAGTCATGTCTGTTGTCTTTCCACTGAGTGAACCATATGTGAGTCGCATCCTTGAGTTTGTAGGATGCTAATCTCACCTATCACTACCAGTTACTGACATCATACCAAATATTTTTTTGACCTCATCAATGAACTTCTGTGGGTCCCTACCAACTTGCGACCCTAGAAACTTAGGCGGATTCATCCTAACAAAATCACAAACTCTGGCTGCCACTAATCGGTCATTTCTATTAGTAGCTACTAGAACCTACTGATTGTTCTGGTTGGTCATATTTTAATCCAAAATCTGAATTGACGTTCTGAAACTCTGCATTTGAACTTCCTTATCTGGTACTAGAAGAACTGCGTTAGCATTGAGTGCATTAGCATTCCATGCCTAAGCTCTACAAGAAGGCATGATCTTAAGCGCACAACGTCATGTTAGAATGGAATTCGATCATACCTTACGTACGATAAGAGTAACAAGAAAGTGAAGTTTTTTCCTAAAACACTTCATAGCTTCCCTATCATTAGATGTGGTGCACTTCACACCCATGAAAAAGACTCTTAAACCTAGTGCTCTGATACCATGTTTTGACACGCCTCAAACTACCCCAGAGACGCGGATATGGAAATTAGAACCACAAGTGATCCCAAGCTAACCCTGCTGGCATGATCCTGAGCATACTAAAGATAATAAAGTGATGCGAAAGCTAAATCAGAATTAAATCTTAAAAGATGGGGAATACCAATATTATATAACTGAAATATTTGATAACAATGAGTTTAATACAAAGAAAATATTAACTCAATAGTAAGCTAAATCTAACTATGTCTGAAATAAGCCTCTAAACTGGAATAGGAGTACTGGGACATGCCCCTTAGCTAAATATAGCCAAATGGAACTAAATGACAAAAAAGGATTGAAATGAACTTACGACTATTGTCCTCGGAGAATGAGGACTCACCACTGAATCTGCTGAACTTGAGATTATAAAATATATATATGCGTGATCTGGATGCTGAGAACCTGAACCTACATCACGAGAAGATGTAGCACATGTATGCGTCGGTACTTGAAAGGTACAAAGCATGTAGGATAGAGTAAAGCTGAAATAAAACATAAAGGAACAAGCATAAAAACATGTATAATAATTTGACATGATAAACTGAACTCTGAGCTAACAAGATGTAATGACCAATTTATAACACGTTGAAACTGAATACTGAATATACTGATAAATGCTCAATGCAGAGAGTCTGACTGAACTGTGGGAGCTATTAATAACCGATAATAAAACCACATGAGCTAAATGTGGAGTCCGATGTATACGCCCTATTGAGAGGACCCAACATACCCTGCCAAGGGTATATATGCATGTTGTCGTGATCACTGAACTGATTGCCCACAGAGAGGACTTACAACATACTTGGCTAGTAGCTCTAGGACTAATTGGGTACACTGAACCCTAGTCCAACTCGATATTATGCTACTCTCAATGAATTCTTTAAATTAACTGATTATGTCTGAGTTTCTGTAAATACTGGATAGCTTGAAACTGAAAATGCAAACTAAGAGTGCAATAATTAATCTGGTAATTATGTATTTATAACTAAGACATGTATATATCAAGTGTCTGAAATATCTGAACTAGCATGTGTAATTCAAGAACTAAAGAAATACAAAGCTAGGGTTCTAAAATTCATGCGATAATATGAGTAATAACATGATAATTTGATTTGGAACATATATTTTAGCTAAATCATGAAGTTCTGCTCTAATTCTAGAAATCTTAGCTCTAAGCATGATATGGGAATCAAGAATTTGACTGAAAACTAAAGACCCAATGGGTGAAAGGAACCCACTAGTGAAATCCCACATACCTGGTGATGAAATCCACGGAAAAATACTTAAGTTTCTTGAGCTTTTTCTCCTCTCTTGCTTCTAATTTTATAACTTTTGATTTAATTATTTGACTTAGATATGTTTTAGTTATGTTTCTATGCTTAAACTGACTAAAATATGATGATTTAGTGTAAAAACGACGTAACTTAGGGTTTAAATGAAGTGGAAAAGGACCAAAAGACCCCTGGATACGTTTTTATCGAAGCAAACGATGGCCAGGATTGACGGTCCGTCATCTGACCGACGCCCCGTCGTTGGGTCCGTCGACAGGCCAGTTCGACAGGACTTTACTAAAATGGGCATAACTTCTTACTCGGAGGTCTGATTTTAGCAAAGTCAGTGGCTATGAAAATATAATTCAATTATCTATCTGTGGGTAGCTCATTAATTCATTTTGTGGTAGGAGTTATGACTATTTGAAATTGACCCAACTGCATTTCCCCTTAACTATCTTTATATTTTCTACCTACGGTCATACCTTCGGACCGTAGGTCCACCTATGGACCATGCTGGTCATTTGTCAGAGAGTGGGTGAAGGGAGTCTTGATCGACGGTCATGGACTACGGACTGTAGTCTTACCTACGAACTGTAAGTCCGTCCGTCGATCAACACTTGACCAATTCTCCTGGGCTAAGATTTTTGGAAGTTTCTGATCCCATCAACGGTTGTGCAGGATGGACCGTGGGTCATGTTGTGGTCCGTTGATGCCACCGTTGGTTGCACCTACAGATCTTTCTGTATAACTGATTTTTTGTCTGTTTTGGCTACTAGGTGTTACAGATAGATTTATCAATATATTACTATTTATGTATCACGTTTAAATTGCTAAGTATTGTATTTATACCAAATACGTTAAACAAGTAATTGTTGTCCATAAGATGTAAGGTTTTAGATTGATACATTACTTTGTGGTAGTTGCTAAGATACAATTAGTAAAAATTCAAATTTACGTATCATGTCTAGAATATTGTATATTTGTTCAAGCAATAATAAAATGTTGTGTATCTGATACATTATATCATGTATCAATTTTTTGGTTTAGTAGATGTAATATTGTGTTCAATAAAATTGCGTATCTAACACACATTTGTGCAACTGTGTTTGATAAAACTTTTGATAATAAAATATGTGTATTGCCGTTTATGAATTTGATACATAATTGTGTGACACTTTTAATGTTTCGTAACTGTGTCCAAATACAAATCCTTCTAAATTTAAATAATATAGAAGATACATAGCAACACCTAGATACATGATAAATGATACATTTGGTAGAAGTTTTATATAAAGTATTAAAACTAATTAAGTTTATGTATCAAAATTAATATTTCAACATAATACACTGTGTATGATAAAATTATGATGTATCATAGTGTTAAAGCTAAGGCATTATACATTAATTTAAGAAACAAAATTGACTAGATGCATTAAAAATCTAGTTAATGTATCCTGAACTATAACTGTAAGATAATTTAGTGATTTGAACACGGTACATTGTACATAATGAAATTATAATGTATCATAATATTGAAACGAAGATATTATACATTAATTTTAGAAACAAAAACAACTTGATGCATTAAAAATCTAAACTCATATATATCAGGAGAAGATGAACAAGAAAAAGTAAAAAAAAAAATAATCAACAATCTACTCTATTTTGACTTCTCATTCTCAGCTATTACTTTAGAAGACAAATGTACATAAACATTTTTCTACATTTACTTTAAAACCCATGAATCTCGATCCAAAGTTCTTACCAAAGCCATCAGTAAATCGACTTTTTCATTTTCTTGAAATCTATTTAGAAGACGAAGATGCATCCTTCTTCGACTAGTTGAGTAATATCAACTCTAAAGAATAATCCTGATCCATATGCATCAAGAAATAAATACTAAAAACAATAAATTGAAGAAGACGACTATAAAGGAAACACAATATATCAATTGAGTAGTTTGAATTTGATTGACCAGAGTAGAATCCTTTTGAAAATAAAATTGGTATGAAAATTCTAACTGATAAGATTGTAGAGAATCATTTTGAAAATTGAATTAATATAAAATTTGTAATTGATGAGATTGTAGAGTGAAATAAGGAAGATAATAAAGGAGTGAAAAAAGGAAGGAAATCATCTGTCAAGGCTGGGATACTTATGTATCTGACTGACTTAAAAATTGGGGGGAAATAAAGAATTTTGAAAATATTTTAATATGGTAGGAAATATTGGAAATTATGAAAAATAAATGTGTATATAGGTAATTTATCCTATAATATATAAATCATATCCTATCATAATATATATATATATATATATATATATATATATATATATATATATATATATATATATATATAACTTTTATGAAAAGGTTTTGAGCATTTTGAAGGGTTGTAACTTCTCCAAAGAGTTCCAACCTTTTTGATAAGACACAATAATCATTGTTCACATTACCCTTTGTTATCTATAAATAGATGACTTCCTCTCATTTTAAAACAATGTTCCTTCTTTTGGACAATTAAATATTTATACTTTGTTCCTGTTGAATGAACAACTGTAAGCATTGCTTTTGTATCAATTCACTGGTGAATAGAATCGTTCTATCTTGAGAGAATTCATTCCTAACATCGGGTACTAGAGGGGAATAATTTCGTTAAGTGGAAATTATGCATTCAATTGGATCGATTTTTTTCATTCAGTTTCATTCTATATTTTAAGAACCTGGTTTGTGTTCTTTACGGTCATTAATTGATACTTATATGATTAATTATTTTTTTTGAGTACATTCTTTAAACTTTGTTGTTTATGTTTATGTAAAGTTATTGTTAAAAGTAGTTGTTAGTCCAGATTAAATAACAAACATCAATTGGGTATTCAAGAAAGTTTTCTATACTGAAATTGTTAAAGGTACAATAAAAAAAGCTCTTACAAATCTAAAATTTCTTCAACAACAACGTCATTCCTTCAGATACAAAGATGCGATTTTGTGTTCATTAAAAAAATCCTCTGAGAGTTAATAACTTTGCATGTCCATATTTTTCGATTTTTCTGTTGTTGCTATCTATTTTTACTAAATTGATTGAGGTGCTAGTCAATTTCTTATGGTATGTTATTCCAAAACATAAGAACTTTTTTGGTTAGAATGATTTGTTATCATCATTGGATATCTCATAGTTTACTCCCTTTAATATATGTTTTTTTCCGTTGTTTTGTTGTTTCCTTAAAATTGTATTCTTATTTTTTGTTTGGTATGCATATTATCTCTCTTGGACAAAACGTTTTGTGCTTTTAACACTTTTCTTTTTTTCCCTTCTTATTCAACTCTTCTAAATATTCTTTGTGTGAGTTATGACTACGTTCATCAAACTTAATTCGAAGAATATGAAACAAAACCTACTCCAAATAAAAGTAATATCTTAAACTAAAAGACATGTCTATTAACATAGATTTGATGTTCTTCATGTCCCACGTCATTCCTGAGTATTTGAGTCTTAGAGTCTAACATTTTTACCAACTTATACTTTCATAAGACAACAATATACATACACATTTTTCAACAAGTAGTAAACTTTTTCAAAAAGGGTCAGCATTATTATTTTGTTTTTGTTTCAAATAAATTTTCCTGCTTCTATTAATTTTGTTAGAGTAACAAAGTAACAATTACGAAAAGTGGTGAATGTTTGACCTCAGACAAGTAGATTGTCCCTTAAAAAGTTATTTATGTTGTTATGGTGTACATTTTTTAACGGTCTTAACTTATTTATAAAAAAATATTTATTATAAAAAATTTCACATAATTATTTCACAAGGAGTTATTCTCATCATAATATTATCAGATTCTATATATTTCATGTACAAAAAATAGAAAAACTGATGTTTTATTGCTACAATCGAACATCACTCAATTTTCACAAGAGAATTTATAATCAAACATTTATTATGATTAAATATGTATCAAAATAATTAGATATCAAGATATTTTAATCACTAAAAATATATTTATAATTTTTGAGATATGTGATAATGTCAAATCATTTATTTATGTTGAAATGTTCTACAAACCTACTAAAATTGACTTCTTTTTTAATCTTATGTTAGTGGATTATTGTAAAGGTTGTTCAAAAGCTTAGAAAGATTATTTATGCTCGCGCGAAGCGTGGTTAAATTACGTAGTTCGGGATAAGGCACAAGTACTTCTCTAGACTATGACAGAATTCTTAGAGACACACATTAACTTATTTGTTCTAATATAACCCTAAAACGTGGTTGCTACGCGTACAATCGCTAATGTATTAGGTGTCAAATTAAAAGACAATAACAAGTTCCAATGTCATTGTATCTCAAATAAAACAAAGCATAAGGTAAGAAACAAGAGAGTCTGCTAGGTAACCTCTCAATGTATCCTCAAAATGCCTCAGATGTAACAAGAATAAGAGCAATTACACGAATTCGGGATAGAAACCTACACAAGTGTAGAAGCAATGAGTAAGTACCAAGGCCAACATGGTACTTTCTATCAAGAGGCCCCATACCTTATTTGCGTTTTGTGTTTAAATCTTCAGCCTCCCATTTCCATGGAGCAAGTTTCTGAGTTGGGACAATGGCAAAAGAGGGAAGTAAAAGCACGTGGAATGAGCTGGGATGTCAAGAGCATCCATGTTGTTGTTGCTGGCTTCGGATGGTTCTCCCGAGGTTTGAAAGGCAAAGCAGATTTAGCCTTGTGGACATATGATGGCATTCAGATCACATTGCGGGAACCATTGGTACTTGATCGTGCAACCTCGATTGAAAGACTTGGATTTTGGCTACAAAAGGCTATATCAGAAGCCATCGCTAACTCATCAAAGCTTGAAGGTCAAGAAGCAAGGGAAAATATTCCATTAGAGGGGACAATGCAACTTTCACAAGTATACAACTAAAAGAGGAACCTAAGTCAATTTTCTTGTGAACATTTCTAGTGTACAAGGTCATGTACGACAACTTAAAATGGGCAGGTTGAATTGAATATGAGCGGATTGAAACTAGATTACTAGATTGTATTGTTTTTCGTTATTTACTTACTATCACACATGAGTAATTTGAATTAGGAACTACACGAAAAGTAAGTTGCGGGATATAACAAAATTACTAGATATTTAATGCCACTAACAAACGAGATACTTATGGTATTAAAATATCAATAACAATGCGGGAGAAGGGTCAAGTATTTAAGGTACAACATTGAGGAGAACTACCTCATACGTGGATGACCAAGATTACATTTTTGTTGGCTTTCAGGATGTTGTACAAACATTCCTAGCTCAACATCTCAAAGAAGAGCCTCGTTGATGTTTCCTCTTCATTTATTGAAGGGGGCGGGGGGGGGGGGGGTTAGGCAAGACCACTCTTGCGAGAAACCTCTACAAAAGTCCTAATATAGTCTCTAGCTACCCTACACGCACTTGGATATGTATTTCTCAAGATTACAACACCATGGATCTTCTTAGGAGTATCATCAAATCCATCCAAGGTTGCACCAAGGAAATTCTATATTTGTTGGAAAGGATGACAGAAAGGGATCTAGAAATTCACCTTCGTGATTTATTGAAAGAACGCAAAAACCTTATGGTGGTTGATGATGTATGGCAGAGAGAAGCATGGGAGAGTTTGAAAAGAGCACTCTCGGATGGCAAGAATTGCAGCAAAGTCATTATTGCCTCGTGCAAAGAGGATGTCGTTGAAGAGCAGACGATAGAGGTTTTGTTCATAAACTTCGTTTCCTAAGCCAAGAAGAAAGTTGGGATCTCTTTTGTAGGAAGCTACTTGATGTTTGAGAAATGGTTCCAGAAATGAAAAGTCTAGCTAAGGATATGGTGGATAAGTGTAGAGACTTACCTCTTTCTATTGTTGTATTGAGCGGACTACTTCCGCATAAAAAGATACAAAATGAATGACAAAAGGTTAAAGATCACCTTTGGAAGAACATTAAAGAAGATAAATCTATTGAAATCTGCAACATTCTATCCTTAAGTACAATGATTTATCAACTGCGCTCAAGCAGTGTTTTCTCTATTTTGGTATTTTTCCAGAAGATCAAGTGTTCAAGGCTGATAACATAATATGGTTGTGGATGGGGGAGGGTTTCATACACAGAGGAGAAGAAAGAATGGAGGATGTCGCTGAAGGCTTCTTGAATGAGATGTGTTTTAATTATGTTTTTGGAAAAATATATTATTTTATTGGTTTATGAGACTTTTTTAGAGTCGCCACTTAATGTTTAAAGAAAAATCAAGAAAACTATATTTTCAAAAGACTTAAAAAGAAAAATCGATTGAAAACTTTAAAAATGGTTCGGGGATTCCTATTTATATTTTAGAAAGGATTTAAGAGCACCTAAAATATTCACTAACTCGTGATTATCCAACAAACTAATTTACCTTGCTAAAAATTCTCTACCTTTAATTTGAATTGAAAAATTACTTAGTCTCTGCTTGACAGTGAAATACTAGCCTATCTTTTAAGTGAACTATTTAACATGCGAAATTTATTTAATTTATTTTTTAAGTCTTTTAAAGTCGATCAATTTTAGGCTTGGCGGATAACACGTAAGAACGCTACTCAGGGATCTTGAAGGTTCGACCCTAAAATTAGTGACAAATATCGATAAGCAATGAACAGTAAAGTAAAAGGGGAAAGAGAGAGGAGAGAGAGAGAGAGAGAGAGAGAGAGAGAGAGAGAGAGAGAGAGAGAGAGAAAGGGAGTCGGGTCCGAATCCGGTTTCTGTTCGCCTGGCCCGGTATTTTGAGCGTTTGTTTGTGGTCTTAGGCCTACTAAATTTGTACCTGTCCTAAACTATTCAAGGTAATAATAATACAAAAGGGCTTAGGCCCCAAAATAGTAAAATATAATTTTTTTAAAAATAAAACAAGTCTTTTTGGCCCAAACTATTCAAATCTCAGACTTCTTGGAAATTTCACTCCATGATCTATTCATCGATTTTTAGAACTTATTGATTCGAGGGAAGGAAATGCAAGTCATTACGACTCTCTCGAAATGCAAGGGATAAGTGAGTTCTTGGCAAATTTGAACGGATTCACATTCAAAAAAAAAGGGAAAGGAGTTACGAAAGAGATAAATATCCAATGAGCACATGATTAAACAAATAACTAAAGGAAATGGAGGTAGATATGTGGATCATTCTAAGATATAAGTATGGGTATAATACTGACACACTTATAAACACAAAATCTAAAGAGTTATATCCCAAGTAAATGATGATTACAAACAACAATCACGACTAGGACATATTACTCGCAAAAAAAAGAACTTATTAACTTATCATAAAAACATGATAAACGAGGCATATAAAGGCAAAAATACTAAGAAGGGAAATCATCATCTAAACACATCTAACTAAGACTCTTTAAATCTGTAACTTAACAATGAATGAACAAAGGGGTGCAAATTTTTTTTAACCAACTAATTTCAAAAAACTAAACATTTGCATTTTTTTCGGAAATCCACGAAAGACAGTAACAAAAATATGGTAAGGCATCACATGTATAACAAAAGTAAGAAAATAATATAAGAAAACAGATAATGCTTCAAATGGCAAGGGGAAATAAATACAAAAACTTAATATTATTTATTATTTATTATTATCATTTTATTTATTCATTTATATGTATATTATAGTACTACTGTTATTAGTGGAATTAGCAGTAACAACCCAAAATATAAGACAAATTAGCTTCTCAAAGGTGTCACAAGAGACCCCATTGCAGCTGTAACTCCAAACCAACTAGAGATTGAAAAAATAGCTCTAACAGAATTTTAGGCAAACGAACAAGAGTATAAATTAAAAGCAGTATCCACTTCAACAAATAAAAAAGGATAAAATGAACAACGAGTGTAACTAACTTTTTTGAAAGAGTAAAATTGTGTCACATGTGTCATTCGAACAAAGAGGTCAAAGCTCGAGCGTAAACTAGAAACTACAGATGTAAATGATGCGCAAATTATAAGCCAATTCCATCTTTTGACCTCAGTCAAACCCTCCCCCTCTTTTTATGGCATTCTCTCATATTAACATATATTAAACATACAATTAAGAAAGTGGACAGTAAGTAGAGCCTTAGATAATTCTACCTGAAATTAAGAGTTTAACAGATCATATAATGAGATATTGTCCACCAAAGAGATAATATCCTGAACGATCTTATGAGTCGGATTTTAGTAAAAGCAAGAATTTTTTTTAAAAAAAAGAATAGAGAAGCAAACGAACCCACATATAAAGTGACTAGATAGAGGTAAGTAAATTACTTTATGATCAGTCGAAGGACTAATGCCCACTTTGAGAAAAAAAGAACTTCATTACAATTAGTTCTCCAAAAAACTAATGCGAACCAAACAGCGACAAACCAATGTGACCACAAAATCAATACTCACAAATCTATCATGGACTAAGACTAAGGAACAAAGCATAAAACAAACCTGGAAGTAGGCAGTAGATAATATTTATGTTGAAACCAATTTTAACTTCATCCAATAGGTCAGGCGCAAGGAGAGAAAGAAACAATTTAAGAAAAAAGAATAAGAGAAAGAGTAGATGCGTAAACGAAAAGGAACGAAGCCTCACGCTTTAAAGCGACACTAGAACTAAACCCAACTAAATGAACATGATCCCAGATAAATATACTAAAATGAAAATAAAGACGCTAAAAACCCGTCGCTCCAACTAGGATAAAATCGCATATAAACTAGACATGAATTCAAAGCCAAAAACTCATTAAACAGTGGAAGCAGGCAGAAAATATAAATGGTTTCAGAACTTCAAACTTGAATAGGGAAAAACATTTTTTCGAAAATCTAACAAAAGGGAGAAAAACATTTCGCTCTAAGAACAAATAAAAATGGTGCCACAAGGCAACGGTCTACTGCTGCATCAGTGAATTTTAACTTTAAACATACTTAAAAACCCAATAACAAATAGAGTCCCAAGCTGAATGATAGAAGAAAGATACTAAAAATTGAGCAATGCATACCGATGGAAACTCGGTAAAGGGTTCAGATATAACGGCAGCGGGGAGACAAACAACTTAACCTTATAGCATCAAAAATTAACAGAAGAGCACTCAACCTTAACCATTTGAAATCACCGTCTATGTTAAACTCAAACTTACGTGAAATCTTTAGTCATTAACTCTGAAGACATAGAAGTTAAAGAATCAACTCGGAACTAACATCACGAGCAAACGAAAAGTCTTTCAAGTACTCATACACAAAACATAAAAATAACAAAGATTACAATGACAAACAACTGTGAAGAAGGAGGCGTTACCTTCTTTGGCGCAGCGAGTGGGACAACAATGAGCTAGACAGCGACCGGCTTCCACCACCCTAACAGGAACTCGCACGCAAAAAAATAAAGCATGATACTTCATCGGCAACTAAGTTTTGCCTAGGATGCCTCACTGTATCTCTTAATCGATCTTCTCCAGAAATTTTCTCAAACTCTCTATGATAAAAACTTCCGATTAAAAATCTTTCTTCCCCTTCTCCCTATTTTTTTTAAAATTTCTCCTCCCTTCTTACAGTGAATGAAAAAGAATATATAGATGGGAAATTAAGGTTGAGATTTTTGGGGGAAAAGGGCAAACTCGAAATCCCCAAAATAAAAATATAAATTCAAATTTTCAAGGCCAAAGAACAACTATCTTTTGACGAGAATTCCACCCAAAAATCCCTCAAAATTGTGAGGATGCAGGGAATGGACCGCCTAGATTCAACCCAATCGTCCTTGTGCTCGACGTGGCCTTCATCCACGCAAGTCAAGGATGAGTTTAAAGGTTTGGAACAACGCTGTTGTACGGGTAAAGCTAATGGAAGATAAAAATGCAAAAACAGTTGCTCGCTTTACCGTGTAACTTGCGTGTATCACCGTGACCTCGCTCTTCACGCTATACCCGTTGCTTTTTTCATGTAGCGAGACCATCTAATAACGCTGTGTATTTTCCGTTCACGCGCTGGAAGAAGAGAAGACGATGCGGGACGGGTTTTGGGTTGCTGAGGTTGAAGGTGGGCATCGTTTCTGGGAGTGTTTACGTTACTCTGGATTTTCCTTTGTGAAGACGAAATTGGGCCGGGTTTGGATGCGAAAAGGGCTACATTGGGATTTTGGGGTTGAAAATAGGAAAAATTACTTAAATACACTACTTTAATTATCTTAAAAACCATTTATACCCACTTATTTTAAAAATTTCAAAAATCCCTTATTCCCCAGATTTAAAAAAATATAAAAGATACATCAAGATTTCCCACCCTTTTTTCACCCAATTGGCAAGTTCTACTTTACCAAACTAAATCCTATTTTCAAGCTACCCACTTCCCCATTAAGATCCCTAATTAAAATTTACCATATTAATTTTTATTCCTTTTCCTTTTTATTTCCCTACATTGTAGGTGTACAATTGTCTACTTTTAATTCCCCATTCCACACGTTTGCAGGTTAATAATAAAATTTAAATTCCAGTTCAAATTTCCAGCCATATCTATTTGATATTTTGTAGGAGTCTCCTTCTTTCTAACCAGATTTTATAAGTTTTTAAAGGGTAAGCATTTTCTCCTTCATTCTCTTCATCGTGTGAGTTTACAAATATCATGGAAGAGTGTGGTAATTCCAAACGTGTTTATGATTCTGATGATGAGATGTGGGCTAAGAATAGATCTAAGAGATTTCATGACCCATTGTTGATGAAGAACAACAATGTACTTGAGGCAAAGAAGAAGACTGAAGAAATCAAGAAAAAAAGGCCAAGAAAAGTTATATCAACTGTTTCAAGACCCACACTTCCTAAGGTATGTGTTTAAAATTCATAATTGTGTGTTTTTGTTTATAAAACCCTAATTTTAAATTGTTGTATGTAGTTGTAAACTGAAATTAACAATGAAGATTGATTCAATACATTCAAATTAAAGTACAACCAACATGTTTTTGTACATTTTATAGTGTGTATCAGATTCATAATGTTTGTCAATGATTTTGAGTTGTGTATCACTGAAAGCACCGTGTCTGTAAAATTTTAAGATTCTTCAGTAAAATTTCGATTAGTAAAAGCATTATGTGGTTTTCAGTTTTAAGGTCTAATATCGTAATAATTTTGTGGTTTGTATTTAGTAAAATAAATTTGTGTGGTACAGTTGTAGGATGTATCAGATACACCAAGTCTATTTACAATGTTTATAAGTTCAGTTAATAAGATGTATCATATACATATTATAAATCCAATGTCTTATAATTTTGACTTTAATGTATCATATACATTCACTTATAACTGAATATGGAGGTTTTTATATAATATAATAGTTGCCAGTTATAGAATGTATCATATACATCTTATAAATTATATTTAATTTAGGAATATGATTATGATGTATCATATACATTCATATAATACAGTGCATGAATTATGTTATTTTATTTTTTTGTATAAACAGGGCATGAATTATGTTATTAAAAAAATTCCAGCACATCCATTGAGGTTTGGAGCTACTTTCAATTTTGATTTTGTGAATAAAATCAAATTATCAATAAAAGATGAAGGCGCACTGTTTAAGAAAACAATTTTTGGAAATTCCAAAATGTAATTTCCAGGGTCAGATTACCAAGTGTTTGCTGTTGTTGGAGGTGGGACATGAAAATAAAGATGTACTGCATGTTCGTCATACTAATGGGAATGCATTGGTGTTTGGAATGAAGGAATTTGCCATTGTAACTGGCCTAAAATGCAAAGGAAATGTTAAGGAACTTTCGTATCCTAATTCCACTCCGAGCCGGTTATTACAAAAATATTTCCCTGATTGTCCCACGGGTATAACCAAGAGTCGATTGATACATCGTTTTGCAATGGGTAATTGGGAGACCACACAGGAATCTGTGGAAATGACAATAATATACTTCATCAATACTTTCTTGTTATGCCATCTTGGTGAGACCTTCATACGTATAGAAGAATTTCTAATGGTCGAAGATGGTAGGTATGAAATGTATCCTTGGGGTCAGATTGCATTTAATAAGCTGATTACATCACTCAGGCAAGACTTCAACCAAAGCAAACAGATGTATCGCTTATTTGGTATGCCTTATGCACTCAACGTTTGGATTTACGAATGTGCATCTCTACTCTAAGTCCAGACATTGCTGTTAAAGTGGCGAATGGTATTCGAGGAGGATATGTAATGGACAGTGGTGGCTCAAAAGCCAAAATATGAAAAGTTAATGACTAGCATTTTCTCCGAGGTAACATTAATTTTAAATTATCTTTTAATATTGTATCAATAAGCATTATAATTTTTGTTGTAAATAATGGTTTTTTTGTTATACATAACATTGTTATAACATTTAAACATTTTAATTGCAGAATACTTGTTCAAACATTGCACCAACACAAGATGAGGTGGAATCCCTTGATTTACCCGAAAGTCAAGAGGTCAACAGAAATGAAGTATCTACGCCACCTGTTGGTGCAAAAAAGTGCATACTAAAGATAAGTCAGGTTTTGAGAATTTTTGAACAAGCCCTCCTGATCATTAATTGAGAAGATCATCTCGTGTATCTGATACATCATCTCCACCACCATCCAAGAGGATAAAAAATACTGAAGTTGGGCACGTGGAGATCGTCCGTGCTGGGGATGGTGATATGTTAAGACACATAAAACAAAGGGTTCGAAAACTTTGTCAAAGCAGTCAAAGACGCAATTAAATCAGTCATTCTCAATGCTAGCTGAAGAACATACTCCGCCTGCTAATGTATCTTCTGCCCATGTATCTTCACAAGTCTCAAAAGATAAGTCTGTATATCCCGATATTGAAGAACTGAAACAACATATGAAGGGATACGTAAGTAACGATATTTATTTTTTAATGTTAATTCTTAAATATAAATTTGAATCTGTATTTTTTTTGAATAGGTTGACAGCAAATTTGAGTATCTTGTGAATTTGATAAAGGCTAATCACATTGAGGTGATGAATTCTAAGAATAGGGAGGATGGACAACAATCAAAGGTAATGTATTTTGTATGTATATTTTGGTTGTGTTTTATAAATTTCATAGGTCATTATGTTACAAATTCATTTAATGAAGGATATAGGCGGCAAGTCTACACCAAACATGGTTGAAGTTTCCGATGAAGAAGGCAATGATGGACACCAAGCAACCTCTCCGATACAAATGGAACTTGATGTTGACAATCAGGTTTAATTTACTTTATTAAATTTGCACATAAAATTATATAATTTATCATTAACTTAATTTTATTTACAAAATAAAGAATGAAGATACGTTGAATAATCATCAAGTAATGAAGGACGTTTCAGAACTTCAATCCCCAAATTCAGATACTCATCATACTGATGAAACATGTGAACACAGAAAGGTAATTATAGCAGTTTAATGTCATTATTAGTATTTATCCAAATTTTAAATGATACATGAAAATGTGCAAGTATGATTCGTTTAATTTTAATTATATTATTATGATACATTGCTGTTTTATTTGATAATTATGATACATTACAGTTTAATTGGATTAGTATGATACATGTATTTTACTGTTCACATATGTATTTTCCAAGTTACTGTGTATTATACTAAACTTTTGTATTTAGTGTGTACGTGATACATTCCAGTGCAACATACATATCTATGTGACTAGTTAAATTTGTTTGTCTCATCTATACAATTCGTAGTTTGCTGTTATCTGTCCTTGATACATTAAAAATCATTTTGTGTATAATTATTTGATGTTTAAGGTATCATAAATTGATCAGTACATTTTTTATTCAGGATGCTCCATCAGCACAAACGCCTCATCATTTATTTGAAGGAACAATGAACGAAGATACATCGGTAATTTAATCTTCATGTATCATATCAATATCATAAGTCTATCAATATATTTTTACTTATCAGTGTAAACCATGTAGGATTCTACACCATCTGGTTCAATATCTCCGGATACACGCGAAGCCATGAATACGCTTATTGCTGAGCTAGGAAGTCTGCCTACTAATGCAAATCAACATGAGTTTACCGAAAATCAAATTTTGCTTTCGGAGTCAATTACCAATTGATATTCCAATCACAGATATTGTTGTCCGAAGTGAAATATATACTCATCACGCACGTATCCGGATGCCTTCAAGAAACTGCAAATCCCCTTATTTAACTTCATTTGGGTCAAGTGAAAAAGGAAAAGCGGTCATGACTGATGTAATGCGTCCAAATTTTCCATTTCAAGGATGTGAGATCACAAACCAAGCCCCTTCATATCTGATTGATGAGTTTATTGAGTGGGTTACTGCAGGGCTTCTTAAAGCTCATTCAAAAAAGTAAGTTTTATATAATTGTACTGAATCTGATAAATTTTCAAATTGTAGCTATTGTTACAATTTTAAATAACATCTTTTCATTACGCTTAATGCTACAGGATACCATCAGAAGATAAATACAAATCAAAAGCATCTTCATTGGGTTTTGAAATGATGGATTATGTCGTTGCTTTTCTGACAAATAAGAATTGGTTTTATGCCATGTCTCAGCCTAAGAACCGTTGGACTGATCAGGTAAATAGATGCTTTTATAATGATGTATATGATACATTGTGTTCGTATGTTATCTATACATATCAAAATCATATATCACTTTTAGCAACCAATATTTTTTTTAATTTAATGTTTTTCAAATGCATAATTATTTTTATATTTTATTTGCAGCACATCGATGTTATTTTTTACTACCTTCGTAAAAAATCAAAACTTCGAAGCATGGATCAATACAGTTACACAACAGTCAATTGTTTGTTCAGCACACATATCAACAATACCCATGATAGGTATTATAACAATGAGGCTGATGATGATATTAGTACCCAAGAACACATTGATCGTGCAAGAGCTGTATCAGTACATGAGAGGTCAATAATCAACGTCATGAAAGGTTTTTCAATACCAGCTGGGTTACCATGGCATCTGGTGGATGATGTTTATATTCCGATCAATTATGATGGAGATTTTCATTGGGTATTAGCTGTGGTTGAATTGAATAAGAGGGTAATACGCGTGTATGACTCTTCTTTGGGCACAAGGAAACGTGTATATTCTGACGAGATAAAAAAATTGTCAAGGATGTTACCTTCTTACCTGATTGACAGTAGTTTCTTTGAAAACAATGAGCGGACAAACTGGTCAGTTCTTGATGCATACAAGGACAAACAAACGGGTGTACCTTTAGAGTCACATATTCCTTTCAACATTGAATACGCTGAAGGTATCATGCAACAAGAAGACGATAGCCTGTAAGTATTTTCAATTCTGGTCTACAATATATGTGTAAGATATTTTACAAATTTATATTACGTATTTTATTGTAGGGACAACGGGTTATACGTAGCTACATTTGCAGAGTTTTTGAGGGACCAACTTGCTATACCACCTGATACTGATAGACATCTTGCAAATTACCTACACAATAGATATGCTGCATTGTTATGGAGATACGGCAGCGACAAGGATGGTGGATACATAAGTGACAGTGACGATCCACCAAAGCCTAAGGGTCAATTCACAACACCAACTGAAGATGACATTGTTAACATAGATTAGTAATTAACTGGGACAGGATGAACAAGTTGATATGTTGTTTTGTGTTGAAGACAATTATCTTTTGTGTTTTTCTAAAAGCTTATCGGTATTACAATAGTTTGTTAGTTATGAATGTTATGTTTTTTCAAGTTATTGTTGTAGAAATAGTTGTTGCTTTATAAAGTCAAGGTACAAATTTTTTAGTGTTTCAGTTTAAGTAATTTTGACAGCTAATTTACAAAATGAAGTATATGACACTTAAGTTCTAATGTGTATGATACATTATTATTTTATTTTTAAGTACTTTTTCACTTATAAAAATGATGTATATGATACATAAGTTATAATATATACATGAAAAAATATTGCAGTTATATATTTAGCAACTTGAATTATACGAATGTATATGATACATCATATACATAAACAAACTAAACCCTGATTAATATTACAGTGAAAAGCACCACTAGAATGTACTATATCAAAATTATAGTTCATAAGGTTGTACACACGAAACATGTCGTACACATTTGAACAAGTCAAGTTTTGGGACACTAGAATAACTCATAATGGAGTATACACGAAAAATATAACATATTTTCACTCATATGAATGTATCTGATACATAATATACACAAATAAACTCAGCTTGAATTACTGTTACACTGAAACCCAAACATTGTTGAATATAATATATCAAATTTGTAACTCATAAGGATGTACACACGAATCGTATAGTAAACAATTGAACAAATCATTTTTTTGTACACTTGAATATCTCAAAATACAATATACACGAAACATATAACATCTTTTCAATAATATTTATGTATATGATACATCACATACACAAACAAACTCCTTTATCATTACTGTTACATTGAAAACACACCATTGTTGAATCTATTTATTTATAAAATTTGGAGTTTAAATTTGGCACATAATTAAACTGCAAAGTCATATATTTGAACATCAAATTAAGTTGTGTAACCAATACAATTTATTTAGTCCAAATTATAAAGAAAAAAATGGATAGAAGTACCATGAACACTAATGTCCTATTTTAAAACATTCTTTCAATTCTCTTTCGGGAAGAAAGTACAAGTTCTCCTGTTATGTCCTTCTTGTCCACATTGCCCACAACAATTATTGTTCACTGTTATTTTCTCATCCGCATTTTTCTTTCTTCGCTTTCTTGGTCGTCCAGCCAACCTTCTGTACCTAGGTGGCCAGACAATTTCATCTAAAACTTATTCTGGAACGTTCCAATCCTCCTTATCTGGCATTGGAACCATTACAACCTCGTACGTTTTTTCTAATGCATACGGCTTGTAGTAATCAGAGCAATATGGGTGCAAATTGGTAACCTTCCACATGTGCAATTGCGTGTGCACAAGGTATCTCATCATGTTGAAACCTTCCACATGTGCAAGTTTTCCTCTCAAGGCATACAATGTATCTTTTTCCGGCTTCATGAACTGCGAAAATATATTCAGATGATGGAACAACCAAAAAATTTAAGAAGTTAGTGATACATTACGTAATATACAATTTATATATCATTTTAAAAAAAACACTTAACATTGAAAATCAGTTTGTATCTGATATATAAAACAGAAATTCAATGAAATTGATAAATACCTTCATCTTTGAACTTTTAGATGCGTTTACAATCAATATCTCCTCAAATCTTCGGCCCAATGTGTCTTTTGTATATGACGCTATTTCTCTATTTTTATAGTTCCAACTACCAAATAAAAGTCTAGCTTCCTCCAAGAAGTCTATTATAGTTAACTTACGTGCATCGACAAGGCATCCATCGATACACTCAGCGTTGTTCGAAGTCATCATTCTACCTCTCTTTATGCTTGAATGAACTCTTGACCACTATCACGACCCAAAACGAGCCGCGAGTGGCACCCACACTTATCCTACTATGTGAGCGAACCAACCAATCTAAACCCCAACATTTCAACCATAATAAACAGAATATAATGCGGAAGACTTAAAACTCATTAATATAACCAATAAATAACTTCTAAAATTTAATACTTATCATTCCCAAAATCTGGAAGTCATCACCACAAGAACATCTATCCTCAAAATACTAAATCTAAGAGTATCTAGGAAGCTAAAATAAATAACATCTAGTCCATGCCGGAACTTCAAGGCATCAAGACATGAAGAAGAAGATCCAGTCCAAGCTAGAAACAATAGCTCACCCTGAAATCTGGTGTGATGAAGACTGGCTAGAGTAGAGGACGAGTTGAAGACGATGGCACGTTTTCTGCACTCCACAAATAAAAAAGAAAAGCAAATACAAGTAGGGGTCAGTACAAGGCACAAGTACTGAGTAGGTATCATCAGCCAACTCAAAATAGAAAGCAATATATATCAAATAATAACATAAAATCGACAACCATACTCAACTGTGACAACAACAAGTACCATGACCATTGGCCACAACCCAAGCACATCTATGAGGACTCAAGCCTCCACACCATACTCATTTGGGAAACAGGTTCTTCAAATTGAGTATATTAACATAATTCAAGATTCATTCTCTTTACTATCCTGGTGTCGGAACGTGACACTCCGATCCCCTCAATAATCATTCTCTTTATTATCCTGGTGTTGGAACGTGACACTCCGATCCCCTACTATCCTGGTGTCGGAACGTAACACTCCGATCCCCTACTATCCTGGTGTCGGAACGTGACACTCCAATCCCTAATACTACGTGTCGGGTCGTGACACCCGATCCCCTAATCTCATTTTTTAGTTCATCAAGCCTTCTTTTATACCAAGGCATCATCATTAACAAAGTGGATTTAAGGTTTAAGATTCACATCCTCATCTTTCCAATCCATTACAATTACATAATCACATCATGCAAGCACAAAATTAAGCATATAGAAGACTTTACAATACTACCCAATACATATTATTCGCTATTAAGAGTTTACTATGAAACAACATAAACCATAACCTACTTCCACCGAAGAATTAGTGATCAAGCAAGCTACTCCTCAAAGTCTTTGCTTTCCTCTTCGTTCTCTCTTCTCTCGCTCGTTCGTTCTCCCTTTCTCTCTGTTCTTTCTATTTTTCTTATTCAAACCCTTTTTCTTTTACCCTAATTGTCATATAATTAAGTATAAAAGATGATAAAAATAACCCACTATTTATTTCAAGGTTATCTCCTTTAACCCTCAAGTAATTGAATTATTAACATTAACCCACTAACTTTATAATTATAAGCATGAATAGTCCAAAACGCCCCTTTAAACTTTTAACAGAAATCCAACCCAGTCAGGATTACGCAGCCTGTGACGGTCTGTCATGACTGTGACGGTCCGTACTGCAGGTCCGTCACAAAGTTCAGAGAGTTAATTCTGTGAAAGATTTGTGATGGTCCGTTGTGCCAACGAGGGTCCGTCCTTCCATTGCGTCGTGAAGTTTAGAGAGTCGATCTCAGTACCCAAATTTTCAGAATCTAAGTGTTTTGGAACGAGATCCCCTCGACGGTCCGTCGTGCCCATGACGGTCCGTCGTGGGTTCCGTCGACCCAGACAGGTATTACCAGAAATAAACTCTACTACTCAAAACGACTAAACAGGTCGTTACAATAGATACCAATTTACCCATCATTCGTCCTCAAACGATCACAAGAAGAAAAACAAGGGCGAAAAGGAGTACCTGAATCTGTAAACAGGTGTGGGTATCTTTCTTGCATATCAGCCTCCTTCTCCCAAGTGGACTCTTCAACTGGCCGATTCTTCCATTGAACCTTGATGGATGCAATCTCCCTTGACCTCAACTTGCGGAATTCTCTATCTAAAATAGCAACAGGCTCCTCCTCATAAGACAAATTCTCATCAAGAAGAACTGAATCCCAACGAATAATGTAGTTGCATCCCCATGGTATCTTTTCAACATAGACACATGAAATACCGGGTGCACTCCTGACAGTCCTGGAGGTAAGGCTAATTCATAAGCTACCTCCCCCACGCGCTTCGGAACTTCAAATTGACCAATATACCTCGGACTAAGCTTACCTCGCTTACAAAACCGCATCACCCCTTTCATGGGTGAAACCTTCAGCAAGACTTATTAACCCTCCATGAACTCAAAGTCTCTAACCTTTCGATCTGCATATTCCTTTTGCCTACTTTGCGCCGCTAAAAGCTTTTCTTGAATGAATTTCACTTTCTCTAATGATTCCCTCAGAAGATCAGTACCCCAGGGCCTCACCTCAAATGCATCAAACCAACCAATGGGAGACCTACATCTCCTCTCAAACAATGCTTCGAATGGGGCCATATCAATACTTTAGTGATAGCTATTATTGTATGAGAACTCTGCTAAGGGTAAGAAGTTATCCCAATGACCACCAAATTCTATCACACATGCACGAAACATATCTTCCAACACCTGAATCGTTCGCTTAGATTGACCATCGGTCTGAGGGTGAAATGCAGTACTAAGGTCCAACCTAGTACCTAATTCAGCATGCAATGTTCTCCAAAACTTAGAAGTAAACTGCGTACCTCTATCTGATATGATGGAAAGTGGAACTCCATGCAATCGAACAATTTCTGAGATATAGAGTTTGGCTAACTTCTCTGCATTGTAAGTCATCTTGACCGGAATGAAGTGAGCAGATTTAGTTAATCTGTCAACAATTACCCAAATAGAATCAAACTTGCCCAATGTCTTTGGGAGACCAACCACGAAATCCATTGCAATTCTTTCCCACTTCCATTCAGGAATGGGCATTCTCTGAAGTGTTCCTTCGGGCCTCTGGTGTTCATACTTTACCTGCTGACAATTCGGGCATTGGGCGACAAAATCAACGATGTCACGCTTCATCCTACTTCACCAAAAATGTTGCTTTAGGTCGCGATACATCTTGGTTGCACCAGGATATATAGAATATCCTGAACTATGAGCCTCTGTAAGAATAGTGTGGATCAAATCATCAACACGGGGTACACATACCCTTTCATTAATCCTCACAACGCCTTCCTCATCAATTATTGCCTTTTTAGCCTCTCCTCACAACACCATATCCCGAATTCAGCTCAGCTTCTCATCAGTAAACTGCTTTCCCTTAATCTTGTCAAGAAAAGAAGATCTTGCCTCCAGACAGGCCAAAAATCCTCCTTTCTCTAGTACTTCCAACCTCATAAAGTCATTAGCCAGAGTCTGAACCTCTCTAGCCAATGGGCGTCTAGAAACCTGTAAGTGAGCTAGACTTCCCATGCTCCTTGTTTTTCTACTTAAGGCATCTGCCACCACATTAGCTTTTCCTGGGTGATACAATATAGTAACATCATAGTCCTTCAGTAGTTCCATCCATATCCTCTGTCTCAAAATCAAATCTTTCTGAGTAAAGACATACTGTAAACTACGATGATCTGTATAGACTTCACACTTAATCCCATATAGATAATGTCTCTATTGCTTTAATGTAAACACTACCGCAGCCAACTCCAAATCATGGGTCGGATAGTTACGTTCATGCACTTTTAATTGCCTTGAAGCATAAGCAATCACATTTCTCTCTTGCATTAGCATTGCACCCAACCCAGAATAAGATGCATCACAATAAACAATGAAATTCTTGCCTTCCACTGGCAAGGTAAGAATTGGTGCAGAAGTCAACAAGGTCTTGAGATTCTGGAAGCTTTCTTCACATTCATTCGACCATACAAATGGAAAATTCTGCTTAGTCAAGTTTGTCAATTGGGAAGCAACCGAAGAAAATCCCTTGACAAATCGATGGTAGTAGCTAGCTAAACCAACAAAGCTCCTTACCTCTGTAACATTAGTGGGTCTTACCCAATTCTTCACCGCTTCGATCTTGGAGGGATCCACCATCACTCCATCCTTAGAAACTACGTGCCCCAAGAAGGACACTGAATCTAGCCAAAACTCACAATTGGAGAATTTGGCATAAAGCCTTTTCTCCCTCAACACTTCCAACACAATTCTCAAGTGCTCCTCATGTTCTTTCCTGCTCTTGGAGTATATCAGAATATCATCAATGAACACAATTACAAAGAGATCTAGATATGGCTTAAAAATCCCGTTCATCAGGCTCATGAATGCAGCAGGGGCATTCGTTAGTCCAAATGACATTACCAAGAATTCATATTGCCCATACCTGGTCCGAAAAGCAGTCTTTGGCACATCCGTTGCCCGTATTTTCAATTGATGATAACCAGACCTCAAATCGATTTTTGAGAAGGTACAAGCACCTTGTAACTGATCGAACAAATCATCAATGCGAGGAAGAGGATACTTGTTCTTAACAGTTACTTTATTTAGTTGCCTGTAGTCTATGCACATCCGAAAACTCCCATCCTTCTTCTTCACAAATAAAACCGGAGCACCCCAAGGGGAAGCGCTTGGTCTAATGAAGCCTTTACCTAACAACTCTTGAAGTTGGGCCTTTAACTCCCTTAACTCAGTGGGAGCCATTCTATAAGTGGGTATGGAAATGGGGCGAGTACCCGGCTCTAGATCAATGCAAAAGTCAATATCCCTATCCGGTGGCATACCAGGAAGGTCTGTAGGAAACACATCCAGAAACTGACGGACTATCGAAACCGACTCAATTGAAGGTACTTGGGTAGTATCATCCCTGAGGTGTGCCAAGAAAGATAAACACCCTTTACTAACCATTCTCTTAGCACGAAGAAAGGAGATGATACGAACTGGAGTGAAAGTGTAGTCACCCTCCCACACTAACGGATCTGTCCCAGGCTTGGCCAACGTTACAATTTTAGCATTACAATCTAAGGTTGCAAAATTTGGAGAAACCCAAGTCATACCCAGAATTACATCGAAATCAACCATTTCTAAGATAACCAAGTCTACATGAGTATTGCTCCCCACAAAAGTTACAAGACAAGACCTATACACCTTTTCAACTATCACAAACTCACCCACCGGAGTAGAAACACGAATAGGCATGTCAAGCAATTCACAATGTAAATTAAGACCAGTAGTAAATGAGGAAGATACATATGAAAATATGGAGCCAAGATCAAATAATACAAAAGCCATGCAATAACAAACCAAAAGATTACCTGTGATAACAGCATCAGATGTCTCCGCTTCAGACCGTCCGGGGAAAGCGTAACAATGGGCCCTATCACCTGTCTGCCCGTTGCCCCTACCATGTTGTGCTGTAGTAGCTCAGTTTGCCCGTCACCCCGACCGTTTTGGTGACCACCATTACCTCGACCACCACGTCCTCCAGAATGACGGCCTCTCCCATGACCACCTCTACCTCTGACTATTGGGGGTCTGTAACTCTGTTTTGGACAATACCTCCTAATATGTCTAGTCTCCCCACATCCATAACACTCTCTGGGTTCAAGCATAGTTCTCTGTGAAAATGACGAAGTCTGGGGGTAACCTCCAAACTCAAAGGAATGTTGGCTGGTCTGCGATGGACCCTTAGCTACAGCCTGTAATGAAGACTGAATAGGTTGGGCTGGGTAACCTCCTGAACCCTGCCCTCTGGAGTAAGAACCATTAAACTCACCTCCCTTACGAAACTTCTTAGATGTCGATGCCATGGTGAAGTCGTCTGGCTTCACCCCCTCCACTTGTATCACAAAATCTACCACCTCCTTAAAGGATTTGCCGCAACAGCTACCTGTAAGGCTGAAATCTGCAAATCTGACCTCAACCCTTTCACGAAACGGCGAATCCGCTCTTGTGGACTGAAGCAAAGTTGGATGGCATACCTGGATAGTTCACGAAACTTAGCCTCATAAGCAGTAACCGACATCCTGCCTTGCTCTAGGCTCAGGAACTCATCTCTCCTTCTATCCCTCAAAGTCCGGGGTATATACTTCTCCATAAATAAGCTAGAGAATTACGCCCAAGTCATAGGTGGTGCCTGTGCTGGTTGACACTCAACATATGACCGCCACCACATTTTGGCGTTCCCTTGAAACTGATAGGTCACAAACTCAACACCAAATCGTTCTACTATGCCCATCTTATGTAGCAACTCATGACAATCAACCAGAAAATCATAGGCATCCTCTGATTCAGCACCCTTGAAGACTGGAGGTTTTAATTTCATGAACTTAGTGAAAAGTTCGTGCTGATCACTCGTCATTATAGGCCCTGTAGTCAACCGAGGAAACGTGCCTATTTCCAATGAGGCATCCATGCGGGGAGCCACAGCAGCTGCATGTTATATTCCCGGAACCTGAGGTGCTGGTGAAGAAAACACTGGAGGTGTCTGACCTTGATCAGATAGCCCGCTAAGATAAGCAAGTACCTGGTTAATCATCTCTGGGGTAGGTTGGAGTGGTAATTCCTCATTCTGCACTTGCTCATTTTCCCCTTCCTCACCCTCTCTTACTACCTCATCAGTCGGTGGAGGAGTCACCGCCCTAGTACTAGCTGGGCCAGGTGCTTGTCCTCTTCATCTAGAGGACGTCCTCCCGCGACCTCTACCACAGCCTCTTGCCACTGTTCCTCTTCGAGCTACAGCCCCAGTGGCTGGCTCAGACGCATCCTGTCTTGCCGGTGTTGGTGTTGGCGCAGTTGTTGCTCTAGTTCTAACCATCTGCGAAATAGAGTGAAGATGGTCAGATACCAATTTGTATCACCTAGATACCAATTGGATCCAAGTAATAGCACGAAAGAAAGAAAGAATGGAATTCTCCTAAAGTCCCATAGCCTCTCAAAGAAAAGTAAAGGCGTCCCCCTACCGTTCCTCAAGACTCTACTAGACTCGTTCTTGTGTGATGAGACCAACGAATCCTAATGCTCTGATACCAAGTTTGTCACGACCCAAAACGAGCCGCGAGTGGCACCCACACTTATCCTACTATGTGAGCGAACCAACCAATCTAAACCCCAACATTTCAACCATAATAAACAGAATATAATGCGGAAGACTTAAAACTCATTAATATAACCAATAAATAACTTCTAAAATTTAATACTTATCATTCCCAAAATCAGGAAGTCATCACCACAAGAACATCTATCCTCAAATTACTAAATCTAAGAGTATCTAGGAAGCTAAAATAAATAAACAGCTAGTCCATGCCGGAACTTCAAGGCATCAAGACATGAAGAAGAAGATCCAGTCCAAGCTAGAAACAATAGCTCACCCTGAAATCTGGTGTTATGAAGACTGGCTAGAGTTGAGGACGAGTTGAAGACGATGGCACGTTTGCTGCACTCCACAAATAACAAAAAAAAGCAAATACAAGTAGGGGTCAGTACAAGGCACAAGTACTGAGTAGGTATCATCGGCCAACTCAAAATAGAAAGCAATATATATCAAATAATAACATAAAATCGACTACCATACTCAACTGTGACAACAACAAGTACCATGACCATTGGCCACAACCCAAGCACATCTATGAGGACTCAAGCCTCCACACCATACTCATTTGGGAAACAGGTTCTTTAAATTGAGTATATTAACATAATTCAAGATTCATTCTCTTTACTATCCTAGTGTCGGAACGTGACACTCCGATACCCTCAATATTCATTCTCTTTATTATCCTGGTGTCGGAACGTGACACTCCGATCCCCTACTATCCTGGTGTCGGAACGTGACACTCCGATCCCCTACTATCCTAGTGTCGGAACGTGACACTCGATCCCCTAATACTACGTGTCGGTTCGTGACACCCGATCCCCTAATCTCATTCTTTTAGTTCATCAAGCCTTCTTTTATACCAAGGCATCATCATTAACAAAGTGGATTTAAGGTTTAAGATTCACAGCCTCATCTTTCCAATCCATTACAATTACATAATCACATCATGCAAGCACACAATTAAGCATATAGAAGACTTTACAATACTACCCAATTTATATCATTCGCTATTAAGAGTTTACTATGAAACAGCATAAACCATAACCTACTTCCACCGAAGAATTCGTGATCAAGCAAGCTACTCCTCAAAGTCTTTGCTTTCCTCTTCGTTCTCTCTTCTCTCGCTTGTTCGTTATCCCTTTCTCTCTGTTCTTTCTATTTTTCTTATTCAAACCCTTTTTCTTTTACCCTAATTGTCATATAATTAAGTATAAAAGATGATAAAAATAACCCACTATTTATTTCAAGGTTATCTCCTTTAACCCCCAAGTAATTGAATTATTAACATTAACCCACTAACTTTATAATTATAAGCATGAATAGTCCAAAACGCCCCTTAAAAACTTTTAACAGAAATCCGACCCAGTTAGGGTTACGCAGCCTGTGATGGTCCGTCATGATTGTGACGGTCCGTACTGCAGGTCCGTCACAAAGTTCAGAGAGTTAATTCTGTGGAAAGATTTGTGACGGTCCGTCGTGCCAACGACGGTCCGTCCTGCCATTCCATCGTGAAGTTCAGAGAGTCGATCTCAATACCCAAATTTTCAAAATCTAAGTGTTTTGGAACGAGACCCCCTCGACGGTCCGTCGTGCCCATGACGGTCCGTCGTGGGATCCGTTGACCCTGACAGTCATTACCAGAAATAAACTCTACTGCTCAAAATGACTAAACAGGTCGTTATAACCACTTCTCATAACCAGCTTGTTCAAGGTAATCCTTCACCCTATGATCAACCTTCACAACCTTAGCCATTAATTTATCAAAATCTTCCTTTTTGTATGCTTTTGCCATTGAGTAAATATATCACATAGTGTTTTTTTACTCCTTTTGAAGCTTGAACATACATTCTTCCAAATATGCCATATGCATGCACAATGAGGTACGTTTGAGTATACAATGCTTACACTCTTTATGATACTTTCATTTCTATCTGATACAATACACATGTTTTCACGCTCACCAGATGCATTTTTGAAATTTTTGAAGAACCATGTCCACGAACAGTCATTTCAGTGTCTACAACACCATATGCCAATGGCAATATGCATCCTTATTACAAAGAATATCACATTTAACTTCACGATACACAATGTTTACACTAATATATATTAATATAAATATAATATAAGTTATACATTACATCAGAATTATAACACTCATAGCTGCACCATCGAGTGTGATTGCTGATACAAAAGTACCCTTGTAAGCCCCGCCAAGATGTGCAGCGTCCACTACAACTACAGGCCTGCAGTAGTCGAACCCTCTTATCAACGGTCTTAGGGCTATGAACAGATACATGAATTTATTATCTTCCGTCTTTTGCATCCTTATATATGAATTTGGGTACACTTTATTTAGCATCCATATGTATCTCGGTATCTGTTTATATCCTTCTGATGGCTTACCCTTGAGCATTTCTAGTGCACGTTCTCTAGCACGCCATGCTTGTTGGTACAATATCTCAACCCCATACAATTCTCTAATATCTTCAATTACATCTCGAGGTGTATGGATTCTTTTATGATTTACCAATTTAGGGGCAGTCACACCACTAATAAATCCAATTGTTGCTTGTACTTTTGGTAGTATCCTATCCCGCATCGGACATGTATGTTCACTATTGAAATATCTCATTTTGAATACATCGGATTTTTTTTCTGCAAGATGATTTTAATGTCCATCCACATTGGTCGCTGAAGCAAACCAACACGTAGCTGTCCAAAATGTTTAATTGGTTTAATTCATATAAGAAAAGCAATGCTATAAAATCACAACAAGATATAGACTGTTTATAATTATGTATCAAATACAATATAAATAAGAATATAATAGAGAAAAACAAACAGATCATAGAGTAAGCATTCAAATACCTTTTCTTATCCGATATTTTCACTCGAAAATTGAAGTTGTTCTTTATTTTATATTTAGTCATTACAGCAACGAGTGTACCTTTGTCCTTATACAACTGCCCAGTCTTCACTTCAGTACCATTGGAATCAGTTATGTAACTCGTAGCATTTAATTCTGGAATATAATCAATGTCACAAATTCTCGACTCGACTAGAGCAAGAGCTTCAGTATCTCTTTTGGTACCTTCCACGCATACGACTTCACCTGATGAACAATCAAAATTACGTATATCCCCAACAATTTTATCGGTTGTATCAATACAAAGCGGATACATGTCAATTCCAGATGCATTCTTTTTCACTTCGAAATAAAGCTTCACACCCATGTCGTTTTTTATTTTAACGGACATGAGCTTCCCTCGACAATGTATCGTATTTCAATATCTTTTGTAATAGTGTCGATCTCAAGCTCTGCTAAAATCAACGTTTCCAGATTCACAAATGAAATGGAATGGCCAACAACAATTCCATCAACTTTGTAACCTTCATAATTAATATCGCTTACCCAAATTCAAAACCTTATCTTTTTTTGAATTCTTAGTATGCAGATCAACCTTTACAAGAATATTTTTGAATTATGAAGCTAATCTGATTTAAAATTTGAATTTACTAATCAGTTACACAAGCTGAAGACCATTAATTACGTGATTTCAGTTAATAATAACATAAATCACGGTACTTAATCCTAATTAATCGCAGCAGCTTTTAAATATGATGTATCAGTACTTATGTATCCCGTGTCAAATAAATGTATCTCGCTTCTTTGATTTTTAAGGGATTTTTTGTAATTTCAATTCTTAAAGGGATAAATGGTCATTTTGTATTTAAAATATGTGGTTCCTATAAATTATACCTGAAAATATGGTCTTTAAAAGCATGAAAATGGGCTGGTTTAAATTGGGAAAAAAGGGAAGGGAATTGGGGGTGGGCTAGACATTTTCAAATAGTTGGGAAATTAAATTGGGCTAATGGAAAAGAAAAGGAGGCCCAAAATTTTTTGAGAACTAGAAGACTAATCAATTAAAAATTATTTGGCAAATTCATCCGAAATAAATAAAGGGAAAATAACTTGTCTGCCTACTTTTTAAAAAATAATTACCATATTTGTCAGTAATATTTTTTTAAAGATAAATGTCAATTTAATTGAATATTCAACTTCATATTTTTTCTCTCGCCCCAAAATTTTCCCACGCCCGCGATTGCAATTTTTTTCCGGCAACTTCAATTTTCTTTCGCCATTGCAATTTAAATGTTAGTGTTGTGTAAGCTCTGTTAGTTTAGGTTACTTGCACTGCAATCTGCGATTTTTGTTGGTCTCCTTTTGCACTTAACTGATCCTTTAATGTGAGCTTGCAATTGTGGTCTTAAAAGTTTAATTTCTTCTTTTTGTGTGGATTTATATTGAGATTCCGTTTGATTTATGTTTATGTTACTTGTGTGCCTTTTTGTTTGATGATTTATGTTGAGATTTCGTGTGATTCAAGTTCCTGTGAGTGTGTGGTATTCAGTTCTCTTCTCCAATAAGTATGATCTCTTGTTAGCGTCTATTTAATACAACTTTAATTCAGGTTTAATTCACTTGTTAGCATTTGTGTAATACAACTTCAATTCAGTTTTAGTTCACTTGTAAGCATTTGTGTAATACAACTTTAATTCATGTTTAATTCACTTGTTAGCATTTGTGTAATACAACTTCAATTCAGTTTTAGTTCACTTGTTAGCATCCGTGTAATACAACTTTAATTCCGGCTTAATTCACTTATTAGAATCTGTGTAATACAACTTTAATTCAAGTTTAATTCACTTGTTAGCATCTGTGTAATACAACTTCAATTTAGTTTTAGTTCACATGTTAGCATCTGTGTAATGCAATTTTAATTCAAGTTCAATTCACTTGTTAGCATTGTGTAATACAACTTTAATTCATGTTTAATTCACTTGTTAGCATTTGTGTAATACAACTTCAATTCAGTTTTAGTTCACTTGTTAGCATCCGTGTAATACAATTTAAATTCTGGTTTAATTCACTTGTTAACATCTATGTAATACAACTTTAAATCAAGTTTAATTCACTTGTTATCATCTGTGTAATACAACTTCAGTTCAGTTTTAATTCACTTGTTAGCATCTGTGTAATACAACTTCAATTCAGTTTTAATTCACTTGTTAGCATCTGTGTAATACAACTTCAATTCAGGTTTAATTCACTTGTTAGCATTTGTGTAATACAACTTCAATTCAGTTTTAGTTCACTTGTTAGCATCCGTGTAATACAACTTTAATTGAGGTTTAATTCACTTGTTAGCATTTGTGTAATACAATTTAATTCAGGTTTAATTCACTTGTTAGCATCTGTGTAATACAACTTCAATTCAGTTCAAGTTCACTTGTTAGCATCTGTGAAATACAACTTTAATTAATGTGTGATTCACTTGTTAGCATCTGTGTAATACAACTTTAATTAATGTGTAATTCGCTTGTTAGCATCTGTGTAATACAACTTCAATTCAGTTTTAGTTCACTTGTTAGCATCTGTGCAATACAACTTTAATTCCGATTTAATTAACTTGTTAGCATCTGTATAATACAACTTAAATTAATGTGTAATTCACTTGTTAGCATCTGTGTAATTCAACTTCAATTCAGGTCTAGTTCACTTGTTAGCATCTTTGTAATATAACTTTAATTCAGGTTTATTTCACTTGTTAGCATATGTGTAATTCAACTCCAATTAAGTTTTATTTCACTTGTTAGCATTTGTGTAATATAACTTCTTTTCATGTTTGATTCACTTGTTAGCATTTGTGTAATTCAATTTCTGACTTATTTATATGCAAGCCATGATCACAATAGATACAGATTTAATTCACCTGTTAGCATTTGTCTAATAAATTTTTAATTTTGATTTTATTAAGATTTAATTCAGTTGTTAGCAAAGTGATGCTCTTCTAGCAGATTAATCTATATGTCTCTCTGTAGTCTTTTAATATTAGTAATACACTCTTTAATGATGTGCAAAAAAAAATATGACTAATATAGCGGTGATGCTTTACTTCAATGGACGATGGGATCCTAGCAACAAATATATTAACTACTTGGCAAATGGTGTGTTGATACACACAGAATCAACGTTTGCCACCCTCGTTTCTGTAATTGCTACTCATTGTCAATAGACACATCAAAAAGTAAAGTTGAAATCAGATATAAAATTGATAAAAGGTCTCCTCCAATTCAAATTCATAATGATATGGGGGTGGATTTCGTGACATTTCTGATTGGCTGTCTTGTATTACTAATAAGTTGTTTAATAGTTGGCATGTTGAATCGTATACATAATATGATGGGTTGGTTTAGATTGATCCTAACCGAATGCTGATGAATTACTTCTATTTAATAGAATATTCAATTCGAAAAGGTATATCTTGAAGCTAAAAAGGAACATCGAGATATGGCAAGATACCCTTTCTGTGTCACAACAAATGAACCAGTCAACTTGGAGACTAATGCTGCACTCATTCCACTTTTGTGTTCAGACACTTCAGGAGATATGAGGGTTATACACAGTTCATACTTCTCTAACACATTTGATGGTATTGATGAAGCAATAGGGTTAATTGGATTCGGATCATGTGAGGAAGTTGATGAGCTAGAAGAATTAGCACCAGCCATCATTATTAATCCCAATCACTCTTTATTTGAAAAAGATCAGGTGTATAAGAATAAATATGTCCTCACTAGTGCACTAAAAAGACATTCGATTCTTAATCATTTTCAATTTAAGACAACAAGATCAAGCGCAATAAGGTAAGAACTAAATTCAAGTCACTTTAAATTATTAATTGTGTATTACTATTTTTTCTACAGCTATTCAATACAGTGCCTAGGAGAAAGCTACAGTTGGAGTTTACGAGCTTCAAGCTTGAACAAATCTGTAATGTTCAAGATTAGAGAATTTGAAAGCGAACACACTTGTTTGTTTCTACATAATTCATTATAGCAATTCATTATCGGAAAGGCTAGCAACTAAGAGTGTTGTTGGGAGTATTATTGTGGGTAAATATGCTGAACCAGATGTTATTTACACACCAAAAGACATACTACGTGACATGTTAGCTGAATATGGTGTGCGACTCACATATATGCAAGCTTGGACAGCTAAAGAAGCAACTCTTGAATTAATCCGGGGTGATTCAATTCAATCATATGCAAAGTTGTCAAGCTACTTTCACATACTAGAGGAAACTCACGCTGGTTCTCATATATGATTTCACAAATTAGAGGATGATCGTTTTTTATATGCGTTTGTATCTCTGTTCACCTCGATAAAATAATGGGAATATTGTAGACCAATTGTAGTTGTTGATGGAACTTTTTTAAAAGGAGAATACAAAGGGACACTGCTAACCGCTAATACCTTAGATGCAGCAGGTCAGACTTTCGAATATGATATTAGTGTTTTCTATATTTAATTTTGAACTATGTATTAAAATTAAATTATAATTGCAGTAAAAATGTATTAAAATTGTATTAAACAAAGTGTACATGGTGCAGGGAGTATATTGCCACTTGCTTATGCTAATGTCGATTCAGAGAATGATTCATCTTGGAGGTGGTTTTTTGAGCAATTCAGAGATGCATTCGGTCAAAGACCAGAGATGTGTATCATTTTCGATAGGCATGCAAGCATTATTAAGGCAGTTTCAACGGTTTATGATGAAGTACCTCATTTTGCATGTATGTGGCACTTACTGCAAAACATAATGAAAAATTTCAGAAGAAGTCAACAAAGGGTCACTGAGTTGTTCTACTCTATGGCAAAAACATACACCATGACAGAATTTAATCAATGTATGACAATGGTTGAGAAGATAGATAAGAGGATCATAGATTACTGGTTGATATTGGATACAACAAATGGTCGCGTGTGCATGCTGAAGTAAACAGAACTTGGATGATGACATCAAATATAGCAGAATCAATCAATTCACGAACAAGACATGCAAAAGTTCTTACAGTCTTGCAACTCTTGGAATTCATGAGACAACTTGTACAGAAATGGAATAACAATAACAGATCAAAGGCGACATTTTCAGGTTTTCACCTTGGAAAAAAGTATGAAAATATATTGCGGCGCAATAAAACTGCATCAGAGAAATCAAACGTATGCCTAATCTGTTTGCTGGTATTTTTTCTTCGGATTCATATCTAACATCTCTCTTGAATATATAATTTTTTTCATAGGTTGTAGAGGCTAATAAATATGTGTATACTGTACTTGATGGTATTACACAATTCGCAGTATGTCTTCACCAACGTACATGCACATGTGGGAGATTTCAATTGGATGAGTTACCATGTCCACATGCTTTGGCCGTTTTAACAATAAAACACACTGGTTATGAGAAATATTATTCGGCTTACTATAAAAGAAAAAATTTATTGTTGACATATCAATTTTAAATGGATCCCCTGCCAAATGAAAGTACATGGAACACACCGACACATGTTTTTGAAGATGTTGTACTTCCACCTCATGGAAAGAGACCTCCGGAAAGGCCAAAAAATAAAGACATACTCAACTGAGAGAAGATGGATGCAAGAAGGCAAAAATTACATGCAACAATTGTGGACAACATGATCAAAACAGGAAGACTTGCAAAAATGTCAGGCCTTATGATCAAGAATAAAAAAATAATTTGTTTTAGTAGTTTGTTTTAGAAGCTCATTGACACTACGAATTTGGATTATGTTCGGTTATATGGTTTATATTTTTAGTTCCGCAATCTCGTATTATTCAGTTTAATAGAATGCTTTCTTAGTTGTGCAATCTCATGTTATTCAGTTTACTGGAATGTTTCTATGTGTATAGTTACATTTTATATGATATATAGATTAAATGATATAGTTTACTGGAATAGCCCAGTTGAGATTGAGGCTTGGAAATGTCTTGCTGAGTATATTTGTCAGGTTGGGGAATTTGGGTGATGCTTGGTATGCTTTTGGTTTGTTAGTATTGTGTAATATAACTCTAATTCAAAGTTTAATTCACTTGTTAGTATTTGTGTAATACAACTTTAGCTTAGGTTTAATTCCCTTGTTAGCATTTGTATAAATACAACTTTAATTCAGGTATAATTCACTTGTTACCATTTGTATAATATAGATTTAATTCAAGTTTAATTCAGGTTTAATTCACTTGTAGAAATTTTATGGTTAGCGTTGAGTATGCTCTGTTCACTTGAAAATCCTGAAACAATTACCATGACAACATCAATAAGGACACAAAGAAGGAACAACTTCAAATAGAAGACTTACATATAAACAACACAGTTAGGTATATAATATCAAGACCTACAAAATAGACCAATACAATTTTTCATAGCCATAGTAACTACAAATTGTTTTACATTATATAGTTTTCATAGTCATACTAACTAAAATAACTATATTCCTTTATCTAACTGGTCTTTCGTCTTCACTTTGAAGGTCACTCGCTTGCTTCATTCTTGCATATTCCCATAATATAGCTCCAAATATCTTTCGGAGAATGTCTGCCTTTACTTGTTGATTTAGAATATGTTGGCCATTACTTACAAACTCCGCAAACGCACCAACGAAAACTCCACAATCCCTATAAAATTCAATATAAAATTATTATCAAAAGATCAATTTAATACAAAAAAAAACACATATTTGATAATACTTACACCGAATCCTCTTGTTGTCTGGGAAAACACCATTAGTTATGAAATGAAACTCAATTTTCTGGAACTCATTTATCTCACTGTATTTTGGTGTTGCCTTCAATTCAGGACGCTTATCATAGAACTTAACCACACTTAAATAATATGGTAAAACAACAGAAAGCATCTCAACAATATTTTTTACCTCTAAATTCACCCCACCCCAGCCGGAAATGAATCATACACCTCCAAAGACCTTTGCCCAATATGAAACACCACAAAAATACAGTGACGATTCTCTTTAATGTTTAGTGGAATAAGAACAAAACCCACTTTATCCCACGAGGTACTTGCCAACAAACGACCACTGATATACCGGGCAATATCGTTAGAATCTAAAACTTTAAAATTTTTTTTATCCTCATGAGCATCACAAAGTTTAAAGAAAGAATTGGTAATCTTTGTCTTGAAAACACAATCAGTCGTCATAAAACGAACATTACTTGTGGTTTCATATTTTCCTTTCTTTCTTAGGTAATAGAAAATGACATCAATATGCTGCAAAAAAAAAGATTGAAATGTAAGAATAAACAGTCTCAACAAACAAACATTCAATTAACAGGAAGGAATACGTTGAGTACACAAATCATGTTGATAAACTAGAGGAAATTCTTTTTGGCTAATTATCAGAAGGTCTTATGCTAAAACTACATAATGCAAAAGGTATTCTTAATTATAATTTATATGGAATATTTCGAGTATTCAAAATATATACCTATAAAAAGAGATAATAATGAGGCCTTTTTTACAAGAAAAATAGTTCAAATTTGCTCTTCAAATTACAAAGTAATAGGCTAAAGCGCAGAAACTTCAACTCAAAGTTAAGGGAAAACTCTGTTTTCGCCCCAAGTGTGGCTCATTCATCACATATTGGTGAAACAGAATAGTGATAGAACTTATGAAGATGTTCAACTTCTACCAAAAATTCTTAGAGACAACAGTAACTTACTGAAGCTGACATATTTTATATAATATTCTAGCTCCTGTATATGCATATCTGTGGATTCTTAATGATACAATGAACCTCAAAAGAAAAGAATTGAAGCTAGAATGACAAAAACTTGATTACAAGTTTCATACTTTTCGCAATATCCTTATCTTTTGTCCCTCTTGAAAGACAGAGACAAAGCTAGCAAGAACATAAAGAAAAATGACTTGCAAGCTATAGAATAACAATGTCACACAACTAAAGAGCTTCAATAGAAGAAAAATACAATCTATCTACACAACTAGACAGAAAGAATTTTAGTTGAGATAAAGGCAAACTCAAGATTAAGAAACAGAAAGAATCAAAGAAATATTAACGTCCAACTAAAATTTATATAACAAACCTCATCACACCATTGTTGTCCAGAATGTGTCAATTTGAAAAACCAGAGTCTTTCATCTACCGTAAAGATACCCAATTCAAATACTGGATTGATAACATTAAGAGCATCTATATAAGGTTTCTTTCCCCTATCAAAATAGAACAAAAATTAAAAAATACTCGAAACCGAGACAGGAACAACTAAAAAAGAGGCAAATACGAAACTAAAAAAGAGGTACAGAGCGTTCCACAAGTTGAATTAAGCTTGTATATATTATGAATTAGGAAAATTATCCCAAAAACATCAAAATAAATTACCTCTTTTTTGTACCCGTGTAAAGCCACTTAGTGAATGAATCGATCAAATAAGATTCATCATCTTCTCCGGTTGCATATAAAAAAGGATGTTTTGTCTCAAAAACCTGACGTATAACACATAAAGTTCCTCCAGATTCAAAATGTTGTGTGAAGGGAGATGTTATTAACTTTCCTGGATTTTTCTTTCTGCCACGTTTCTCCGGTGACACTTTCTTTTTGTTTTGATCAACATGGGCTCTTTTGTTTAGATAATATTCTTCAGTCCTATTGATCTGAGAATGATCTTTATCAAGTAAAATAAAGTCATCAAAAGTATGCAAATGTTTTTAACAATCCTCTGTTGCATCTGCATATAATAGATATATTGATTAATTTACAATCAACAGATGCAACACTTATTTATGTTGGTTTTTTTTACTACATTACCATCAGGTTTCGCCCCAACTGTATTCACATCAGCTGCCTCTTGGAATGTAAGCAAAATAATGTTATCAAAATAAAACGAAAGAAGTTTAGTTGAATTTAAGAAAATGAATACCATTTATATCAGCAACAACCTTTGACAGAACTTTTTCAATAGCAATTCCTGCAACATATTCATCTGTACATAACAAGAACATTAAAAAAAAAACAGAATTGAATTAAAATATATGAAATATGTAATATATCTGTATAAAATCCTTCATTACCTATTTTACTTGATAATCTTTCAAAATTTTCAACATCAACAAATCTAACTGAAGTTTTAAGCACTTGAGATTCTTCATTTTGATTTGATCCCATAACATGAGCATTGTTCCCTCTCGATTCATTTACAGATGCATAACACGGGGACAAAATGTTGTATATGCAATTAACATATTATAAAAGAAACATATCAGAGTTAACTGGAAAATGAAATATCGAATTCGTGTCACTTCTAGATTAACTGGAAGAAACTACTAGAAAATATATTAAAATTATATTATGAATACAACAGAAATGTACTGAAAATATAAACGAACCTCCATTAAAATCTAAGTGTAACGACCTATTTAGTCGTTTTGAGCAGCATATTTTATTTCTGGAAAAACTGTCTGAGTCGACGGAACCCACGACGGACCTTCATGGGCACGACGGACCGTCATGGGCATGACGGACCGTCGAGGGGGTCTCGTTCCAAAAAACTTAGAATTCTGAAATTTGGATACTGAAATTGACTCTCTGAACTTCGTGACGGAATGGCAAGACGGACCGTCGTGGGCACGACGGACCGTCACACATTTTCCACAGAAATTAACTCTTTGAACTTTGCGATGGACCTGCAGGACGGACCGTCACAGCCATGACGGACCGTCACAGGTTGCGTAATCCCAGGCTGGGTCAAATTTCAGTAAATATTTTAAGGGGCGTTTTGGACTATTCCTGCTTATAATTATTGTAACGACCTGTTTAGTCGTTTTGAGCTGCAGATTTTATTTCTGGGAAAACTGGCTGAAACCACGGACCCCACGACGGGCCGTCGCAGGGTCTCGTTTCAATATACTTAGGAATTCTGAAATTGGGTACTTTTAATCGACTCTCTGAACTTCGTAACGGACTTGCAGGACGGACCATCACAGGTGTGATGGACCGTCACAGTGTCCTTGGTGAAAAATAGAACTCTGATCGTTACGACGACCTGTGTGACGGACCGTCGCAGGCACGATGGCCCGTCACAGGTTGCGTAATCCCAGTTGGAGTCGGAATTCTGGTTAAGTTTTAAGGGATGCTTTGGACTATTCTGTCCTTAATCATAAAGTTAGAGGGTTAATATAATAAGTCTAACTACTTGGGGGTTAGAAGAGGTAACCCTAAGTTAATTAGTGGGCTATTATTGCCATCTTTATTCTTAATTATATGTGAATTAGGGTAAAAGAAAGAGGGTTTGGATAAAGAAAATAGAAAGAATAAGACCAAGGGAAAGAAAGTCGCACGAGAGAGAAGAGAAAGAGGAGAAAAAGGCTTGGGAATTTCTTGCTTGATCACTAGTCTTCGGTGGAGGTAGGTTATGGTTATTTTACGATATTCGTAGTGAACTCTTAATAGTGAATGATATGTATTGGTAGTATTGTAAACCTGTCTATACGCTTAATTGTATGCTTGCATGAATGTGATTATGTGATTTGATAAAACAAGCATGATGAAAACTATTGAATCCCAAATCTTGAAAGAAACTTTAATCTACTTATTAATGATGATGACTTGGTATAAAAGAAGGCTTGATGAATTAAAGTAATGGGATTGATGATGCCTTGGTATAGAGAAGGCTTGATGAACGGATAAAATGAGATTAGTGGATCGGAGTGTCACGTTCCGACACATAGTATTAGTGGATCGGAGTGTCACGTTCCGACACATAGTATTAGTGGATCGGAGTGGCACGTTCCGACACATAGTATTAGTGGGACGGGTGTCACGAACCGACACGTAGAATTAGGGGATCGGAGTGTCACGTACCGACACATATAGGGGATCGGAGTGTCACGTTCCGACACATATAGGGGATCGGAGTGTCACGTACCGACACATATAGGGGATCGGGTGTCACGAACCGACACGTAGAATTAGGGGATCGGAGTGTCACGTACCGACACATAGTGGTAGGGGATCAGAGTGTCACGTACCGACACAAGAGGAAGAAAGATAATGAATCTTGAAAGATGATAAATATACTCAATCTAATAAACTTAATTGCCAAATGAGTATGGTATTGAGGCTTGAGCCCTCATGGATGAACTTGATGGTACTTGTTGATGCTACATGTTGAGTTTATAGTTGATTTATAATATTAACTGATATATACTGTTTTCTATTTTGAGTTGGCCGATGATATCTACTTAGTACTTGTGGTTGTACTGACCCCCTACTTTTATGTTTTCTTCTTTGTTATTTGTGGAATGCAGCAAACGTTCCGTCAACTTCAACTCAACAGTAGATCTAGCTAGTCTTCACTACCTTCGGAAATTTAGGGTGAGCTAATGCGTCTAGCTTGGACTGGATCTTCTTCTTCAAGTCTTGATGCCTTGAACTTCCGGCATGGACTAGTTTTTATTTGTTTTAACTTCTTAGACATTTTTAGTTTAGTAATTTGAGGATAGATGTTCTTGTGAGGATGACTTCCAGATTTTGGGGATAATAATAATAGTTTTGAATTGTTTATTTTAATGAGTTTATGTCTTCCGCATTATTTTCTGTTGATATATCCTGAAATGTTAAGGTTTAGATGGGTTGGTTCGCTCACATAGGAGGGTAAATGTGGGTACCAGTCGCGTCCGCGATTTGGGTCCTGACAATTATAAAATTAGTGGTTTAATATTAATAACTCAATTACTTGGGGGTTAAAGGAGGTAACCTTGGAATAATTAGTGGGTTATTTTTATCATCTTTTATACTTAATTATATGCTAATTAGGGTAAAATAAAGAGGGTTTGAATAAGAAAAATAGAAAGAACAAGAGAGGGAGAACGATTGAACGAGAAAGAAGAGAAACGAAGAGGAAAACAAAGCTTTGGGGAATTTGCTTGCTTGATCACGAATCTTCGGTGGAGGTAGGTTATGGTTTTTATGCTATTCGTAGTAGACTCTTAATAGCGAATGATATGTGTTGGGTAGTATTATAAAACCTTCTATATGCTTAATTGTGTGCTTACATGATGTGATTATATAATTATGATGAAAAAGGATGATGAGGCTATTGAATCTCTAATCCTAAATTTACCTTGTTAATGATGATACCTTGGTATAAAAGAAGGCTTGATGAACTAAAGTAATGAGATTGATGATGCCTTGGTATAAAAGAAGGATTGATGAACTAAAGTAATGAGATTGATGATGTCTTGGTATAAAAGAAGGATTGATGAATTAATAGAATGAGATTAGTGGAGCGGGTATCACGAACCGACACGTAGAATTAGGGGATCGGGTGTCACGAATCGACACGTAGAATTAGGGGATCGGAGTGTCACGTTCCGACACATAGAATTAGGGGATCGGGTGTCACGAACTGACACGTAGAATTAGGGGATCGAAGTGTCACATTCCAACACATAGTAGTAGGGGAGCGGAAGTCACGTACCGACACAAGAGAAATAAAGATAATGAATCTTCAAAATTATGTTAATAAATTCGAATGAAAAGAACCTATATCCCAAATGAGTATGGTGTGGAGACTTGAGTTATCATAGGTGTGTTTGATGTGGTTACACATGATTTGTGAACTTGTTGCTTTCACCTGTTGAGTAATATGGTTGATTTTATGTTATTATCTGATATATATTGTTTTCTATTTTGAGTTGGCCGATGATACCTACTCAGTACTTGTGCCTTGTACTGACCCCTACTTGTATTTGTTTTCTTGATTATTTGTGGAGTTCAGCAAACGTGCCGTCGTCTTCGACTCAACCACAACTCTAGCCAGTCTTCATTACACCGGATTTTAGGGTGAGCTAATGCTTCTAGCTTGGACTGGATCTTCCTCTTCATGTCTTGATGCCTTGAACTTCCGGCATGGACTAGCTTTTACTTATTTTAGCTTCTTAGATACTCTTAGATTAGTAATTTGAGGATAGATGTTCTTGGGACGCCTTTACTTTTCTTTGAGAGGCTATAAGACTTTAGGAAGATTTCATTCTTTCTTTATTTCTTTCGTGCTATTACTTGGATCCAATTGGTATCTAGGTGATACAAATTGGTATCTGACCATCTTCACTCTATTTCGCAGATGGTTAGAACTAGAGCAACGACTGCACCAACACCAACACCGGCAAGACAAGAAACGTCTGAGCCAGCCACTGGGGCTGTAGCTCGAAGAGGAGTAGTGGACGAGGTCGTGGGAGGACGTCCTCTAGAGGAAGAGGACAAGCAACTAGCCCATCTGGTACTAGGGCGGTGACTCCTCCACCAACTGAGGAAGTGGTAAGAGAGGGTGAGGAAGGGGAGAATGAACAAGTACAGAATGAGGGATTGCCACCCCAACCTACCCCAGAGATGATCAATCAGGTTCTTGCTTATCTTAGCGGGTTATCTGATCAGGGCCAGACACCTCCAGTGTTTTCTGCACCAGCACCTCAAGTTCCAGAGGTACAACATGCAGCTACTGTGGCTCCCCGCATGGATGCCTCATTGGAAATAGGCACGTTTCCTCATCTAACTACAGGGCCTATAATGACAAATGATCAGCATGAACTTTTCAGTAAGTTCTTGAAATTGAAACCTCCAGTATTCAAGGGTGCTGAATCTGAGGATGCCTACGATTTTCTGGTTGACTGTCATGAGCTACTACACAAGATGGGCATAGTAGAACGGTTTGGTGTTGAGTTTGTGACTTATCAGTTTCAAGGGAACGCCAAAATGTGGTGGCGGTCACACGTTGAGTGTCAACCAACTGAGGCACCACGTATGACTTGGGCATCATTCTCTAGCTTGTTTATGGAGAAGTATATCCCCCGGACTTTGAGGGATAGGAAAAGAAATGAGTTCTTGAGCCTAGAGCAAGGTAGGAAGTCGGTTACTGCATATGAGGCTAAGTTTCGTACATTATCCAGGTATGCCACCCAACTTTGTTTTAATCCACAAGAGCGGATTTGCTGTTTTGTGAAGGGGTTGAGGTCAGAATTGCGGATTTCAGCCTTACAAGTAGCGGTCACGGACAAATCCTTTCAAGAAGTGGTAGACTTCGTGATAGAGGTGGAAGGAGTGAAGCCAGATGACTTCACCATGGCATCAACATCAAAAAGGTTTCGAAAGGGAGGTTAGTTTAATGGTTCTTACTCTAGAGGACAGGGTTCAGGAGGTTACTCAGTCCGACCAATTCAGTCTTCACTCCAGACTGTAGTTGGGGGTCCACCTTAGACCGGTCAACACTTCTCTGAGAGACCTATGCTTGACTCCAAAGAGTGTTATGGATGTGGGGAGACTGGACATATTAGGAGGAACTGTCCAAAACAGAGTTATAGACCCCCAATAGCTAGAGGTAGAGGTGGTCATGGTAGAGGTTGTTATTCTGGAGGACGTGGTGGCCGAGGTAATGGTGGTCACCAAAACGGCCGGGGTGACGGGCAAACTGGAGCCACTACAGCACAACATGGTAGGGGCAACGGGCAGACAGGTGATAGGGCCCATTGTTATGCTTTCCCCGGGCGGTCTGAAGCGGAGACATCTGATGCTATTATCACAGGTAATCTTTTGATTTGTGATTGCATGGCTTCTGTATTATTTGATCCTGGATCCACATTTTCATATGTATCTTCCTCATTTGCTACTGGTCTTAATTTACATTGTGAATTGCTTGACATACCTATTCGTGTGTCTACTCCGGTGGGTGAGTCTGTGATAGTTGAAAAAGTATATAGGTCTTGTTTGGTGACTTTTGTGGGGAGCATTACTTATGTAGACTTGGTTATCTTAGAAATGGTTGATTTTGATGTAATTCTGGGTATGACTTGGCTTTCTCCGAATTTTGCGATCTTGGATTGTAATGCTAAAACTGTGACGTTAGCCAAGCCTGGGACAGATCCGTTAGTGTGGGAGGGCGACTACACTTCCACTCCGGTGCGTATCATCTCCTTTCTTCGTGCTAAGAGAATGGTTAGTAAGGGTTGTTTAGCTTTCTTGTCACACCTCAGGGATGATACTACCCAAGTACCTTCAATTGAGTCGGTTTTGATAGTCCGTGAGTTTCTAGACGTGTTTCCCGCAGATCTTCCTGGTATGCCACCGGATAGAGATATTGACTTCTGCATTGATCTTGAACCGGGTACTCGCCCCATTTCCATACCCCCGTATAGAATGGCTCCCGCTGAGTTAAGAGAGTTAAAGGCCCTACTTCAAGAGCTGTTGAGCAAAGGCTTCATTAGACCAAGTGCATCCCCTTGGGGTGCTCCTGTTTTATTTGTGAAGAAGAAGTATGGGAGTTTTCGGATGTGCATAGACTACCGACAGTTGAACAAGGTAACTATTAAGAACAAGTATCCCATTCCTCGCATTGATGACTTGTTCGATCAGTTACAAGGTGCTTGTGTCTTCTCTAAGATTGACTTGAGATCCGGTTATCATCAATTGAAAATACGGGCAACGGATGTGCCAAAGACTGCTTTTCGGACCAGGTATGGGCATTACGAGTTTGTAGTGATGTCCTTTGGTCTTACAAATGCCCCTGCTGCTTTCATGAGCTTGATGAACGGGATTTTTAAGCCATATCTGGATCTCTTTCTGATCGTATTTATTGATGATATACTGATATACTCAAAGAGCAAGAAAGAACATGAGGAGCATTTGAGAATCGTGTTGGAAGTATTAAGGGAGAAAAGGCTTTATGCCAAATTCTCCAAGTGTGAGTTTTGGCTAGATTCAGTGTCCTTCCTGGGGCACGTGGTTTCTAAGGATGGAGTGATGGTGGATCCTTCTAAGATTGAGACAGTGAAGAATTGGGTAAGACCTACTAATGTGCCAGAAATAAGGAGCTTTGTTGGTTTAGCTAGCTATTACCGTCGATTTGTCAAGGGATTCTCTTCCATTGTTTTCCAGTTGACGAACTTGACTAAGCAGAATGTTCCATTTGTATGGTCAGACGAATGTGAGGAAAGCTTTCAGAAACTCAAGACCTTGTTGACTACTGCACCAATCCTTACCCTGCCAGTGGAAGGTAAGAATTTCATTGTCTATTGTGATGCATCCTATTCGGGTTTGGGTGCAGTGCTAATGCAAGAGAAGAACGTAATTGCTTATGCTTCAAGGCAATTAAAGGTGCACGAACATAATTACCCGACCCATGATTTGGAGTTGGCCGCGATAGTATTTGCATTGAAGCAATGGAGGCACTATCTGTATGGGGTTAAGTGTGAAGTCTATACGGATCATCGTATCCTACAGTATGTCTTTACTCAGAAAGATTTGAATTTGAGACAGAGGAGATGGATGGAACTACTGAAGGACTACGATATCACTATTCTGTATCATCCGGGAAAAGCTAATGTTGTGGCACATGCTTTAAGTAGAAAGGCAGGAAGCATGGGATGTCTAGCTCACTTGCAAGTTTCTAGACACTCGTTGGCTAGAGAAATCCAAAACTTGGCTAATGACTTTATGAGGCTAGAAGTAAATGATAAGGGAGGATTTTTGTCTTGTGTAGAGGCAAGATATTCCTTCCTTGATAAGATTAAGGGAAAGCAGTTTAATGAAGAGAAATTGATCCGGATCCGAGATAAAGTGTTGCGAGGAGAGGCTAAAGAAGCAACAATCGATGAGGAAGGTGTTTTGAGAATCAAGGGAAGGGTATGTGTACCCCGCGTTGATGATTTGATCAACACTATTCTGACAGAGGCTCATAGTTCAAGGTATTCTATACACCCTGGTGCAACCAAGATGTACCGTGACCTAAAGCAACACTTTTGGTGTAGTAGAATGAAGCGCGACATTGTTGATTTTGTTGCCAAATGTCCAAATTGTCAACAAGTAAAGTATGAACACCAGAGGCCCGGAGGAACACTTCAGAGAATGCCCATTCCTGAATGGAAGTGGGAGAGAATTGCAATGGATTTCGTGGTTGGTCTTCCAAAGACATTGGGAAAGTTTGATTCTATTTGGGTAATTGTGGACATATTAACTAAGTCTGCTCACTTCATTCCGGTCAAGGTGACCTACAATGCAGAGAAGTTAGCCAAAATCTATATCTCAGAAATCGTTCGATTGCATGGAGTTCCACTCTCCATCATATCATATAGAGGTACGCAGTTTACTTCTAAGTTTTGGAGAATATTGCATGCTGAATTAGGTACTAGGTTGGACCTTAGTACTGCATTTCATCCTCAAACCGATGGTCAGTCTGAGCGAACAATTCAAGTGTTGGAGGACATGCTTCGTGCATGTGTGATAGAATTTGGTGGTCATTGGGATGACTTCTTACCCTTAGCGGAGTTTTCATACAATAATAGCTATCACTCAAGTATTGATATGACTCCATTCGAAGCATTGTATGGGAGGAGATGTAGGTCCCCCATTGGTTGGTTTGATGCATTTGAAGTTAGACCTTGGGGTACTGACCTTTTGAGGGATTCATTAGAGAAAGTGAAATCTATTCAAGAAAAGCTTTTAGCGGCGCAAAATAGGCAAATGGAATATGCAGATCGAAAGGTTAGAGACTTGGAGTTTATGGAGGGTGAGCAAGTCTTGCTGAAGGTTTCGCCCATGAAAGGGGTGATGCGGTTTGGTAAAAGAGGTAAGCTAAGCCCAAGGTATATTGGACCATTTGAAGTACTTAAGCGAGTAGGGGAGGTGGCTTATGAATTAGCCTTGCCTCCAGGACTGTCAGGAGTGCATCCGGTATTTCATGTGTCTATGTTGAAAAGATACCATGGGGATGGGAACTACATCATTCGTTGGGATTCAGTCCTGCTTGATGAGAATTTGACTTATGAGGAGGAGCCTGTTGCCATTCTAGATAGAGAAATTCGCAAGTTGAGGTCGAGGGAGATTGCATCCATCAAAGTTCAATGGAAGAATCGACCAGTTGAAGAGGCCACTTTGGAGAATGAGGCTGATATGCAAGAAAGATACCCACACCTGTTTACACATTCAGGTACTCCTTTTCGCCCTCGTTTTTCTTCTTGTGATCGTTCGAGGACGAACGATGGGTAAATTGGTATCTATTGTAACGACCTGTTTAGTCGTTTTGAACAACAGATTTTATTTTTGGAAAAACTGTCTGAGTCGACGGAACCCACGACGGATCATCATGGGCACGACGGACCGTCGAGGGGGTCTCGTTCCAAAACACTTAAAATTCTGAAATTTGGGTACTGAAATCGACTCTCTGAACTTCGTGACGGAATGGCAGGACGGACCGTCGTGGGCACGACGGACCGTCACACATTTTCCACAGAAATTAACTCTCTGAACTTTGCGACGGACCTACAGAACGGACCGTCACATCCATGACGGACCGTCACAGGTTGCGTAATCCCAGGTTGGGTCGAATTTCAGTAAATATTATAAGGGGCGTTTTGGACTATTCCTGCTTATAATTATAAAGTTAGTGGTTTAATATTAATAACTCAATTACTTGGGGGTTAAAGGAGGTAACCTTGGAATAATTAGTGGGTTATTTTTATCATCTTTTATACTTAATTATATGCTAATTAGGGTAAAAGAAAGAGGGTTTGAATAAGAAAAATAGAAAGAACAAGAGAGGGAGAACGATTGAACGAGAAAGAAGAGAAACGAAGAGGAAAACAAAGCTTTGGGGAATTTGCTTGCTTGATCACAAATCTTCGGTGGAGGTAGGTTATGGTTTTTATGCTATTCGTAGTAGACTCTTAATAGCGAATGATATGTGTTGGGTAGTATTATAAAACCTTCTATATGCTTAATTGTGTGCTTACATGATGTGATTATATAATTATGATGAATAAGCATGATGAGGCTATTGAATCTCTAATCCTAAATTTACCTTGTTAATGATGATGCCTTGGTATAAAAGAAGGCTTGATGAACTAAAGTAATGAGATTGATGATGCCTTGGTATAAGAGAAGGTTTGATGAACTAAAGTAATGAGATTGATGATGCCTTGGTATAAAAGAAGGATTGATGAATTAATAGAATGAGATTAGTGGAGCGGGTGTCACGAACCGACACGTAGAATTAGGGGATTGGGTGTCACGAACCGACACGTAGAATTAGGGGATCGGGTGTCACGAACCGACACGTAGAATTAGGGGATTGGAGTGTCACGTTCCGACACATAGAATTAGGGGATCGGGTGTCACGAACCGACACGTAGAATTAGGGGATCGGAGTGTCACGTTCCGACACATAGTAGTAGGGGAGCGGAGAGTCACGTACCGACACAAGAGGAATAAAGATAATGAATCTTGAAATTATGTTAATAAATTCGAATGAAAAGAACTTATATCCCAAATGAGTATGGTGTGGAGACTTGAGTTCTCATAGGTGTGTTTGATGTGGTTACACATGATTTGTGAACTTGTTGCTTTCACCTGTTGAGTAATATGGTTGATTTTATGTTATTATCTAATATATACTGTTTTCTATTTTGAGTTGGCCGATGATACCTACTCAGTACTTGTGCCTTGTACTGACCCCTACTTGTATTTGTTTTCTTGATTATTTGTGGAGTGCAGCAAACGTGCCGTCGTCTTCAACTCAACCGCAACTCTAGCCAGTCTTCATTACACCGGATTTCAGGGTGAGCTAATGCTTCTAGCTTGGATTGGATCTTCCTCTTCATGTCTTGATGCCTTGAACTTCCGGCATGGACTAGCTTTTAGTTATTTTAGCTTCTTAGATACTCTTAGATTAGTAATTTGAGGATAGATGTTCTTGTGATGATGACTTCCAGATTTTGGGGATAATAATAGTTATTGAGTTTTAGAAGTTATTTAATCAATGTTCATTAATGAGATTTAAGTCTTCCGCATTACCTTCTGTTGATATTATATTGAAATGTTGGGTTTTCTATTTGTTGGTTCGCTCACATAGTAGGATAAGTGTGGGTGCCACTCGCGGCTCGAATTGGGTCGCGACACTAAGCCACCCGAAAATGTCTCGCCAGCATGCTTCTTAGATGGTTCCTTGACTTCTCGAATAACAGAGCTGCTACCACCACTCTTTGCAAACAGCAAAGAAATATCCTCCAATAATTGTTTGTTTGAGTTCACCAAATTCTCTAAGACCAAAAAATAACTTTTTGTTATTTATTTCAATAGCAAACACATCATCCGGTGTGTGTTTTAACTCTATATTTATAAGACAATGATAAGTTGTTGTCGTGTGATCGATTTTGGAAGGTAAAGAAAGTACCCAAAACATGTATTCCTAAACAACTCAAGTTGTTTATCAGATAAAGATAGGTTGATTTGTTCAATGGCACTATGATTAGTGTAACATGACCACCTACTCGAAATATACACAACATCAGGATGTTTCCAGAATTTATGATCTTGCATATGCATTAAACATGAATTAAAAATGTGTTACTACATATTAAAGATGAATGAAGATGAATTTCACATACTATGTGTCGAAGAAAGGTAGTAATCAATTGAATAAAAGATGAATTAAAGTTGAATTAAAGATGAATTAATGTTGAATTAAAGTTGAATTAAAGATGAATTAAAGTTGAATTAAAGTTGAATTAAAGTTGAATTAAAGATGAATTTCACATACTACATCTAAAAAACAAGCAGCAATCAACATACAACCATTGCTAAACAACAAATAACTAAGAAGTACTAGCACATACCGGATATCTACTCTCTGGTAGAATGACATTTTTGGGTAAACAATTTCGTGTTTTTCCATCATTCACCGACTTTTTCTTCTCCAATCCATCTTTATTTTCAAGCTTTATGACTGAAATTGAGGAGGTAAATCCTCAATATCATCATCACTGTCAACGAGTTTCTTCGATGTAGATGCCAAAGTAACACATATTTTTTTTGATTTCTTCATTGTTTTAACCTCTTTAACTCATTTTTTACCTTTCTTTTGCTTCTTGTTTTGTTCCTCATTGTTCTTCTCCCCGATATTTGTGAGATTCCCAAACTAAAACTTGGAACTTCATCCATAGAAGTAGAAGACGAAACTTGAAGCTTCTTTGGACTTCTTCGATAAACTTTTGGATTCAAAGTATCATTATCCCTCACTAGACGCGGACTTCTTCCATTAAAATTCGTGCAGAAAAATGGAGAAAAAAAAACAAAAACCCTAATTTTTTTAACAGACGAGACGAGGAGAAGGAGAAAGAAAAAGAAAAGAGCGAGAGAGGATATGACTTGAGCGAATACGTTCTACTTTGTTTAAAAATTGTATAAAAAAGGAATAAATGGGTTCTAAAATTGTTTTAAGTTAATATAGCTAAAAGTTGACAAAAATGGTAATAAATAAAAACTATACTTAAAATTGGTAATTATAAAATAAAAGGTCTTTGTTTATGTGATTTTTCCATAAATAAATGAGATAAATTAATTATAAATAAATTTGACAAGATCCTTAATCATAACAAAAATAAAATAATTAATTTAATTATTAATAATTAATCCAAATGCGTAAATTTATTAAATGGCTAGATTAAATAGTTAAGTTGTTTAAAACAAAATAAAATCTACTGGAACAATTTTCAGATATATATAAAATAACTACTTCTATAAATTATATATATTATCTAAAGACTACAAAAAATCATATAAGGATATTTTAAATTTTATAAAATCAAATTATTTCCAATCGCTTAGAATTAGGAAGCTCGTTAATCAATTTCTATCGGGGAGGGTCAAAAATGAGTGTCAACAACTGTCCCTCATTTTACTTGGATTGATGCAAGAAATGCGAGGAAAATGAAATTGACTAATCCAATTTTGGTCGACCACATCTTCATCCTCTAGAAAGGGCTTTTGGTATGGTTTTTAGGAATTATGGCCCAATCCCGGAAATGGGTCTCCTATATATCTCAGGCTATATGAGAATTCAGTCCAATTATAGTTCGATACGCTTGATTTAACACACGATTTTTAAAGAAACCGAAAGACATCTCCATACCGATTTATGAAGGAATCGAGATGCTCGAGAATAAGATTTAAGAGCAAATGTTGGAGTACATCCGAGTTTTAAATATTAAGCCAACCTACATATTCTTGAACTTAGGAATTAGGCTGTTTGTAGTTTGACTTGATCGGTTGAAAATAAAATCTATTATGCTAGATAACCTTTGGTTCTAGATAGTGAAAAATAAAGTCGAGTATGAAAAATAGGCTTGCAACCTTTTAGCCATGAAAGTGGAGCTCTTCACATCTATGGGTAAGAACTTCACGGACATAATTTCAAAAAATCTTGGTATATTTCCATTCGGATTGTAAACTTGCTTCCGCAGATACCAAAATTTTCGGATGCAAGACCGAAACCAAGAAATCTAAAGAAAACTCACATGCTTTCTGATAGGGGTTTGTTTTGATTGTGGTTGAAGTCTCATCCTCTGCTCCTGTCCTAAAAGTTTGACACTCCTCTTTGGACTATGACCCAGTTCGCTGCTAAGAAAAAAATTCTCATTGCGTTGCATCATTTTTATGTCGTTCGTACCTGTGGTTCATTTTTGAAGAATTCATCCTTTCGAATGCTCTCTACAAAGACTGAGATAAAACTTGTTAGCATAAGAATGCAATTCAAATATGAGATAGTGTCTTTTACCATGTTGACACTTAATTGCTCTCCTTCAGCAATTGACGTCAACTCGATCGGTTTGACGTAAAGCAAATAAAGCTTATGTCTTATGTTTGTAATATAATCTTCGATGTACTCTTCATTTGATGTCAAAATAAATAAAACTTGATGCAGTGTTGATATTTCTCCTATGTCGTCTTCGATGATTCTCTTGGCATTCAGTCTTGCCAAATGAAAGATGCAGCTGATATTGAGGTATAAATATTTTTCTTGAGATGCACCTTTTTTTTTCTGGTAGTGCATGATTTCTCTTTCTCAATGCATGACTTTTCCGCGATGCATGATTTTTCTCTTTCAATGTATGAATTCTTCTCCGAAATGCATGATTTGTTTTAATGCATGAATATTTTCTCGCGATGCATGAATTTTCGCGATGCATGAATATTGACTCGCAATGCATGATTTCCCGCGATGCATGAATTTCTTCTCGCAATGCATGAATATTAACTCGTGATGCATGACTTTCTGCGATACATGATTACTTGCGGGGCATGAATATCTTCTCGCGATGCGTGAATATCAACTCGCGATGCAAGATCTTCCATGATGCATGAATATTAACTCGCGATGCATGATTTTCTGTTGGGCATGAATATCTTCCCCCGATGTCTGATTTTCTGCGGGGCATGAATATCTTCCTGCGATGCTGATTTTTTGTGGGGAATGAATATCTTTGTGATGTGTGAATATTAACTCGCGATGGATGATTTTCCGCGGTGCATGAATATTAACTCGCGATGCATGATTTTCTGCGGGCATGAATATCTTCCTGCCATTTGTGAATATTAACTCACGATGCATGATCTTTTCTCTTGATGCCATCCTTGCTACGAAATGAAGATATTTCTTTAGTCGAGCGACATAGTTATCTTCTGGGTGCCTTCTGGATAACCATATCAATTGACAAATACTGAAATGACCATCCAGGTTGTGTATCATTTAAATCGACAATACAAATAAAATGACCCCTCAGGATAGTAATAATATCATATCCGATAATATGACAAGATGACGTCCTTTACGATAAACTGTAAACTATTTCCATGAGATTTTCACTTGATTCATCTTTTAATGAAGTTATATCTTCATTATAGACTTCAAGTTGTTGGGAATTGAATGAAACAATAATGTTCACATTCCCAAGTCTCCGATATAAGTAATATAAAATATTTCCTGCATCCACCGAAAAATTGTTAATTTTGGGGGAACCCTTCGCTCCCCTTGAGTTCTCCATATTCGTTGGTCGGAGTTATTTTCTAATTTTAGAGCAAAACTATAAACTTGTGTTCATGGAAAAATTGTTAGTTTTAAAACGAACTGATATGGGTCGATTCTTCGTTTGTCTGCTACCCGTCCCGCTATCTCCGGTTGATTTTTCTAATTCTTTGACTCTTGAGAGATAAGACAATGTTTTATGCTGAAACAAATGAAATAAAAAGGGAAAATTTTTAGAAAATTATTTTTTTTTTTTGAAAAATTAGTATTTTGAGAAAAGTTTATTGTTATGTGTCATGTCACGTCAGGCTTAGAGAACTTCTTTGAGTGTGATGCTTAAAGGTCTATATGATTTTTTTGCTGGGGAGTATTCAAAATTACAATAGACTGCCGATAAACCCATGTTGAAATTTTGAAGCCATCTTCAAAATTTCTGTCCCAGTTAACTGTCTTGGTTTACCTTTTATAACGGTGAGTAAATCACGGAATTTTTGAGATTCTTTCAAAAATTCTGTCCCAGTTGCAAATTTTCCAGGCTTCGATATCGACTCTTTGAGGAAAATCTTCTTCTTGATAATTTTTGAGTCCCTCTCAAATATTCTGTCCCGTTTCTATCGTAAAGAGAAACAGAAATTTTACTGGAGATATGACCGAACCCTTTTGGCGCATAAGTATCCCGTTGAGGCAGTAATCAGGTCAAACATATTCCCCCTTCAAGGTTTAACAACAATAGAAAATTTACAAAGAAAACTACCGAGGCCGACATAGGCTGCCTACGTATCTTATTCTTGAGAATTTAGGTCGAACGTAGTTCAGATACAAAGAAATATTGAAAGGAATAAATGGGGTGAGAAAGTCCGACATAGGCTGCCTACATATATCATTCTGGAGAATTTAGGTCGAACATAGTTCAGATATAAAGAAATATTGAAAGTAATAAATGGGGTGACCAAGGCCAACATAGGTCGCCTACGTATATCATTCTGGAGAATTCAGCTAAGAGGTAATTCATTAAAAGATGGATAAAGATTTAAACAAAAAAAATACAATCAAAATAGAATCATACAAGGAAATGATAGAAATACAAACTAAGCTTCACACGTAGTATCTCTTCACAACATCTGAGTTGATCGGTTTCGGCCATACGGTGCCATCCATCTCCGATAAGACCAAAGCACCTGCAGATAATACTTTGCGAACTACGTAAGGCCCTTGCAAATTCGTTGCAAATTTTCCTTTATACTCATCTTGGTGAGAAAAAATGCGCTTAAGGACTAACTGACCGATTTCAAAAATTCTGGCTCTGACTCTTTTGTGAAAAGCACGAATCATTCTCTATCGGTATAGTTGACCATGACAAACGACAACCATGCTCTTCTCATAAATCAAGGTCAACTGATCAATTCTCTTGCTTACCCATTCAACTTTACTCAACTCAGCTTCTTGGATGATTCTCAAGGACAGTATCTCAACTTTAGCAGGTATGACTGCTTATGTTCCATATACTAGCAAATATGGAGTAGCCCCAATCGATGTTCTGATGGTCGTTCGGTATCCCAACAAAGCATATGGCAACATCTCATGCCAACCTCAATGATTGTCAATCATTTTCCTTAGGATCTTCTTGATGTTCTTATTGACGGCCTCTAAATCTTCATTCATTTGAGGACGATAAGCGGTTGAGTTTTGATAAGTAATCTTGAACTGCTCACGTATATCTCTCATCAAGGGATTGTTGAGATTTGCGCCATTAGTAATGATGGACTCTGGCACTCCAAATCTTTATATCAGATTGTTGCGAACAAAATCAGCTACAACTTTCTTGGTTATCAATTTGTAAGAACCTGCTTCTACCCACTTGGTGAAATAGTCAATGGCAACAAAAATAAATATGTTTCCATTAGAAGCGGATGACTCTATTGGACCAATGACATCCATGACCCAAGCTAAAAATGGCCAAGGTGAACTCATAGCATTGAGTTCGTAAGGCGGCACTGGATCAAATCACCGTGCACTTGACATTTATGACATTTCTTCACAAACTTTCAAGAATCATGCTCCACAATCATACACAAATAACTGGCTCGAAGGATCTTCCTTGCCAAAGTGATTCCATTGATGTGCGTACCACAAACTCTAGCATGTATCTGTTTTATAAAATTCGCAACTTCAACATCATCGACACATATGAGAAAACCTAAATCTGGAGTTCTCCAATAAAGGACTTCTCAACTCAAGAAGAAGTTGAGGGCCATACGGCGTATCAACTTTTTCGAGTTAGACGTGGCATCTTAAGGATAAATCCCGGTCTCTAAGTACTGCTTTATATCAAAATACCATGGAAAACCATCTAGTTCTTCTTCAACATGTGAACAATAGACCGATGTTCCAGAGGATAAATACAATCATTATCCGGATGCTTAATCATTGAGGCAATGGTGGTAAGAGCATCAGCCAACTCATTCTTGTGTTCTAAGAGTATGTCTGAATTCAATCTTACGGAATCTTCTGCATAACGTCTGTATATATTGCATGTATGGCGTGATATTCGGCTTCTTCACGGCCCATTCTACTTGAACCTTATGAATTAATAAATCTGAATCTCCAATAACCAACAGCTCGTGGACATTCATTACTATGGCCATTTTCAAACCAAGGGCACAAGCATCCTATTAAACAATGTTGTTCGTGCAGTTAAATCGGAATTTTGCCGCCATAGGATAGTGCTCACCAGATTCTGACACTAAGACCGCTTTGATACCCTTTCCTTGGTGGTTTGCCACTCTATCAAAGAATAATATCCAGCCAGGATATGTTTCAGAAATATCTTCACCCACAAATGATACTTCTTCATCGTGAAAATAAGTCTTGAGAGGTTCATACTCTTCATCAATGGGATTTTCTGCGAGATGATCAGCCAATGCCTGTGCTTTTATCGCCACCTGAGTCACATACACAATATCAAATTCACTCAAAAGCATCTGCCATTTGGCCAACTTTCCGATCGGCATCGCTTTCTGGAAAATATACTTCAACAGATCAATTTTGCATATGAGATATGTAGTATAAGAAGACAAATAATGTCTCAATTTCTGAGCAATCCAAGTCAAACCACAACATGTCCTCTCCAAAAGAGTGTAAGGAGACTCATATGGCATGAACTTCTTGCTTATATAATAGATGGCTCACTCCTTCTTCCCTGTTTCGTCATGCTGCCCAAGCACGCATCCAAATGTGTTATCTGAGATGGAAAAATACAGCAACAGTGGAGTCCCATCTTGAAGAGGAACCAATACCGGTGGATTGTACAAATAGTTCTTGATAGCATCAAAAACAGTCTAACACTCTTTAGTCCACTTTGTCAAAGCGTCTTTCTTCAACAACTTGAAGATAGGCTCACACACGACAATTGATTGAGCTATGAATCGACCGATGTAGTTCAATCTCCCTAAGAAACTCATCGTTCCTTCTTCGTCTTCAGAGGAGGTAACTTTTGAATTCCCTTAATTTTTGAAGGATCGAGCTCAATACCCCTTATGCTGACTATAAATCCCAACAACTTGCCGGCTGGCACCCAAAAAGCACATTTATCTTCATATTCATCCATGTTGTTCGTTCAATTAAATTGAAGTTTTTCCGCCATAGGATAGTGCGGACCGGATTATGACACTAAGACCGCTCTGATACCTTTTCCTTAGTGATTAGCCGCTCCATCAAAGAATAATCTCTAGCCAGGATACGTTTCAAAAATATCTTCATCCATAAATGACACTTCTTCATCGTGAATATAAGTGTTGAGCGGTTCATACTCTTGATCAACAGGATTTTCTGTGAGATGATCAGCCAAGGCCAGTGCTCTTATCGCCTTCTGAGTCACATACACAATATCAAATTCACTCAAAAGCATCTGTCATTTGGCCAACTTTCCGGTCGGCATTTTTTTTATGGAAAATGTACTTCAACGGATCCATTCTGGATATTATATATGTAGTATAAGAAGACAAATAATGCCTCAATTTCTGAGCAATCCAAGTCAAAGCACAACACGTCCTCTCCAAAAGAGTGTAACGGGACTCATATGGCGTGAATTTCTTGCTAGTATAATAGATGACTCACTCCTTCTTCCCTATTTCGTCATGCTGCCCAAGCACGGATCCAAATGCGTTATATGAGATGGAAAAATACATCAATAATGGACTCCCTTCTCGCGGAGGAACCAATATCGGTGGATTGGAAAAATAGTACTTGATAGCATTAAAAGCAGTATGACACTCTTCAGTCCACTTTGTCAAAGCGTCTTTCTTCAACAGCTTGAAGATAGGCTCACACACGACAATTGATTGAGCTATTAATCGACTGATGTAGTTCAACCTCCCTAAGAAACTCATCACTTCCTTCTTATTCTTCGGAGGAGATAACTTTTGAATTTCCTTAATCTTGGAAAGGTCGAGCTCAATACCCCTATGCTGACTATAAATCCCAACAACTAGCTGGCTGGAACACCAAAAGCGCATTTAGCGGGATTCAATTTCAAGTTATAACGTTGCAGGCGGTCGAAGAACTTCAATAAATGTGTCAAGTGGTTCGAACTCTCGCGTGACTTTATTATAACGTCATTTACATACAACTCGATATCTTTATGAATCATGTCATGAAATATGGTCGTCATAGCCCTCATATATGTAGCGCCCACATTTTTGAGACCAAATGACATCACCCTGTAATGATATACACCTCAAGGCGTAATGAAAGTTGTCTTTTCTGCATCTTCCTCATCTATCAGAATCTGGTGATAACCTGCGTAACGATCCACGAATGACTGCATTTCGTTCTTAACACAGTTATCAAAGAGAATGTAAATTTTTGGCAATAGAAAATTATCCTTTGGACTGGCTTTGTTGAGATCTCTATAATTGAGACTCGATCTTCTTAACACAAGTTGGGTATTGTCACCTCCACTAGTCGAGACTCGATCTTTTTGGTGATCTCTTCTTTGATCTTTAAACTCAACTTAGGCTTGAATTTATGAGCGTTCTGTTTCACTGGACTAAATCCTGTATTAATCGGCAACTTGTGAGACACCACATTGGTACTCAGCCCTAGCACGTCGTTTACCTCCCAGACGAAAACGTCAATGTATTTAGTAAGCAAGTTAATCATACCCTTTCTTTGAGATTCATTCAAGTGGACGTTGATTTTAACCTCTTGTACACACTCTTGGTCTCTCAGATTCACAATTTAAGTTTCTTCCAAATTTGGCTTATGCTGATTATCAAACTGCCAAAATTCCTCAGCAGCATATTTCGGTACCTCATTTTCCTCTTCGTATTCTTCAGTCTCGTCATCACCTGCCTCATTTTGCTCGTTCAGCTCGTGACATGACATGACATTGGCAGGTTCAAAATTAATATTACTAAAACCATAAATAGACAAAGTCAGGAAAATAAATTATGGCAAATAATTAAATAGGTAAGTTTTCAATAAAAAAGGCTTCATTCAAAATGGGAAACAATGTAAACTTTGGCCATAGGAAAGTGCCATGTTTACTTTTCAAACATCACGGGAAATTTTGAAAATTCAAATAATTTTATTTTTTTTAAAAAAAGTAAAATGGTTGGTCTCGGACCTCTTCCGGATCACCACCAAATTCAAAATATGCATAAACAATGTCCTCCTAGTAAGATGATCAGGGAATCAAGATTGGCGTAGAAGTCCAATTCTGCAGCTGTTCTCCAGTCTCAGCGTCACAGATACCAGCTAGCTCGACCTCCTCTTCTATGACAACATCAATCTCTTCAAAAAGGTCGCACATTCCTTCCCCGAGGTCATCATGATTAGCGTACTTTCAGACACGAAATGATTGATACAAATGTGAGATTGGCTTATCCAATGCTTGATCACTGCTCCTCTTCATCTTCATTTCATCATCTGTGGAGATGTACCCCAAACCATATTTTGCTCTTTTAATGGGGATTAGAATAGGCTCGATAATCCCTTGGGAATTCCTTCCCAATCCAAAACCCGATTAAAACCCATTCTGCAGCATCACAATGGCGATCATCTTGTACACGGCAGGCATAGGAGGCTTTAGGGACAAATCCTCACTGGTGGCTTTTACCAGCTTCACCGTGTAGAAATTAGTATCTCGCAAAACCTCATCATGAAAGGGCGTCTTCCTGCCGGAGTGACTCCCTTCGCCGTGAAAAACTAATGTTTCGTCCTTCCAAACGAACTTTATCATCTGGTGAAGAGTAGAAGGCACAGCTCCAGCCATATGGACGAAATGCCTTCCTAGAAGAAGTATATAGCTGGTGTCAATGTGCAAGACTTAAAATTGTGCACTGAATTTTGCCAGACCCATTTGGATAACTAGATTCATCGCTCCCAAAGTATCTCTCTGTACTCCGTCATAGGCTCTTACATTGACTTAGTTTTTTTCAAGCTTTCCAAAGTCAAACCTTAACTGGCTCAGAGTGGACAGCAGGCAAATGTTGAGACCATACCCATCATCAACAAGGACACGATTTATGAGCCTTTCACGGCAGATGACAGTTATATGTAACGCATTGTTGTGCGACCTCCCTTCTAAGGGCAACTCTTCGTCATAGAAGTTAATCCTATGTACTCGGATAACTTGGTTGATCATAGCCGCCACATTGACGATGCTTATGCCCAACGGCACATATGTATCATCAAGGCCTATGCAATTGGAAGCTCAACAGTAGGGCCCACACAGAAATTTGGGTCGGGGTTTCTCCAAATGCTTAACAATCAAGTAGTCCTTTGGCTACATTTTTCTCCAGAATTCATCTTCTTCACCCTCACTTATCGGCCTTTACCATTGATCCTTCTTATGTCCTCCAAAAGTCAACTCTTTGGGAGTATAACACCTCCTAAATTGGGCCATACCCCGAGCGGCAGCGGTTTCAATCACAAACTTCGGCCTAGCAGGATCTTTGAATGGCACAAAGACAATAGCCTTTGCAGGTGTCAGGATCACGAAATCCTTTTTCTCTTCAATGCTCAGCGAGGCCACATCCCTTCCTAACTCATCTAGGGCACTCAGATTTATCACTTTGGACACGCACAAATCATCATCCGTCTCTATCATGTTGACACATCCATGATTCGGCAAATGATTGGTGTTTACATTAGGTGCGACTGTTTGAACAGAAACCACCTCTTGGTCTATCAGATGTTGAATCTTGTGTTTGAGGTTGATACAGTCCTCATTATGATGTCCAATGCTGTTGGAATGATACGCAAACCTTTGATCGGTTCTGTAGAATTTGGAACTAGTATCTGTCGGTTTGGGCCTCACCGGGTGAATGTATCCAGCTGCAGCCAGTCGCTCAGCTTTGTTCGGCTTTCAGCGAGTGCAGTAAAGTATCTGGGGGGCTTATTTTCAAATATCGGTCGAGGCGGATCATATCTGCCTTGTTGGGGAGGAGGCATCTGTTGGTAATTTCGGGTATTTGGACAGGGAGTTTGGCTTCTTGAATATGGTTTTTTTTGGTAAATTGGTGATAGATCTCGGTAATTCGTGGTGGCATTTTCGTATACTGGAACTTGGACTTGATGTACTGGTGGGGGTGCTCTGTAATTTGACTGCACATTGGCGCAATTAGGAGTAACATTTTGGTAAATGGGAGATGGAATCTGGTAAAGTGGAGGAGAGTTTTGGTAAACGAGAGACAAATTTTGGTAATTTGGAGTGGGGCATTTGGGTATGTGGAGGTAGCATTGTGGTAGACAGGAGGAGGAGTATTTGGATAACTAGATTGCGCGTAGAAAGTTTTTTAAGAATTTTGGGAAGGTCGAGGTCGACCTTGGTAGGATGGTGATCTTCTGGGGGTCTTCCTCCCCTCGTATAAGGCATCAAAAATATCTTCTCTTTTCTACTTCAACAAACCTGATGATCCGGGCGACGCAGCAACCATGCAATCTTCCCAGTTTTCAAGCTATCTTCGATAGTCTCACCAATCTTGACTATCTCAGCAAATTTTGCTCCAACGAGTAATATGATTTTGTCGTAGTATTCAGGCTCTTGAACCCATACAAACACTTCAATTATTTCTTTTTCGGACATCGGAGGCCGAACCCTAGCTGCTTCTTTTCTCCACCTGTATACAAACTCTATGTAGGTTTCCGTGAACTTTTGATATTTTCAAGGGAGTAGCGATCGGGAATGACTTCAACATTATAAGCAAATCGATCGATAAACTCCTTGGCCAGGGCATTCCAACTAGGCCCTTGTCTGGTCTCATGGGAAGTGAACCATTCTAGACCCTCCCCACATAGACTTCGGGTAAAGAGCTGCATCAGCAAAGTTTCATCTCTACTAACCCCGACAAGCTGGTCACAGTAGAACTCAAATGGGCCATATGATTGCTTACTCCAAGAGTATCAAATTTTGGAATCTTGAACCATTCTGGGAGGTCCAGATTCAGATGAATCCACAAATCCTCATAGTTTAGACCAGCGACGTCGAGGATACATTGGAAATCCTTCACTGCTTTCCTGATCTCTTCCTTTATATCCACCTTCACCTCTTCCTTTTCCCTCCACTCTCTTTCCTGCTTCTCGTAATGATTTAGATCAGAACCGTGTACATCGTGCTCGGTTGGGACGGGGATATAGAAAGTTGTTCTTTTAGGTAGGGGTGGAGCTATTGTAGGACTTTGGACATTCTGGGTAGTTTGGTAGTTTTGTGGATAGGTTTGGGGATTTTTGGGGGTGGAATGCGTTTTGGTTTTGGCTTTGATTATGGTTTTGTGATGGTGGAGCGGTCTGATGGTGGGTATTTTGAGGATGAGGTGGTATTTGGAAATGGTTGTGTTGAGGAGCTGGTGGAGTCTGGTAAAAGGCGGAGGTATACTGAGGATTTTGGGTAGTCAAATTGACGACCGAGGGATTTTGATCAGGAGTAGACGGAAAATTCTGAGCTGGATCCATGTTTGAAGAGGGGAAGTAGAGAGGATGTCTCCCATTAGCAACGTTAGCAGCAAAACCTAATGGAGGCAAATCATGTCTCCTTTGCATTTCCATTATCATTTCCGCGATCTATTGCATTAACTGCATAATCAGTTCATTATGATCCGCTTTGGTGGGTTGAGCCACTACAACGTCCATAAGACTGAAGTCTTTGTTGTTTTCTCCTATTACTGATATTCCCTTGTCTGAATTTCGATCAGGGAAGGAATCTGCAGGACCTTTGCATCTAGTGAAGTATGGATGATCTACCGGGTTAATCGACACAGATTAGTTTCAAAGTACCTAAGGAGGAAACAACTCAAAGGCAGATTTGTCAGTTTAAATTTAGAATACGAAATGCATAATATCATACAGGGAGCAGATAAACACACAAGTTACTTAGTTTGAGGATATCTTTAACCCACGAGTAAGGACGGAAATAGATTTTTTTTAAAAGCAGGAATTTGCTTGTTTTAGTTTGACACTATCTTAGAAAGGCTAAATCATGCTGAGCTAAGGTCTTCCTTCAGCTCTTCTTTGACGTTCGTTGATATGATCTTCACATTTCCTTGTAGAATGAAAGGGGGAGAGTGAAAATTTTAAAGGATAGAGGTCGGGCCTTGAAAGGCTACGTATGTATCTCATAAAAATAATTCAGGCTTTACATAGTTCGAGTACATAAGAAATACTTTTCATTCATTCATTCATTTTTACGATTACAAGGAAATGGAAAATAAACAACAAAGCTTTAAAAAATAAAGGGGACCCATCCCAGTCGCTCTTCTTCTTGTTGTAGCATCAACCACGGGGACCAGACTCGACTTGAATCTTTCCTATGCTGACGAGATGTTCCAAGTCGTGGAGAAATACTATGCATTTTTTTGATGCTATGGTCTTCAGTATTGTGATAGGGGCAACTCTTCTGAACTTTGTACCATAGGGAATATGACATATCCATGCCTTTGTAGAAATGGGTAAAGACTCCATTTTTAGCCAATTCTGAATATATTTCCAATATCATTTTCTTAAAAGGCGTGAATGAGAAACGATAGAATATGATCTTCTCCATGACTGGTATGTCAAGCCGCAATTCATCATATGCAATGATGATACCGTCACGCCAACTGTTCGCAGTATTGTCCATATCGAGCAAACGACAGACCACATTCTTAAACTCTATACACTTCTCTATCGTGTGCCCTTTCTGGTTGGGATGAAACTCATAAGTTTTGTGGAGATCCTCTGATCCCACTTGGGAAGATGCTCTATCGATGGGCCTCAACATACGCCTGGCCCGAAAATGCTCGAAAATGAGGGCGCACGAGATGGCTTCCATCCTCGTTTGGTGTTCTTGTGGATATGCTTTGAGAGTGATTTTCCGGTTTTCTTCTGCCAAACGTCCTTCAAGAGAAGGTTTGTGGGCAAGCGCTTCCTCGTAACTTTCTTCAATGTTCTCCACCTCGATGTCTCCGGAGGAAATATAAAGTCATATAAGCGCTTTCCGCGCTGCTTCCGTATATCGATCATCTCTTCTTCGGTTAGTCCAGTCTGGATACTCTTTCCTTTGTCCATAGTTGTGATCTCACCTTCTCCTATATTGTAGAGTAGTGTTTTAGTATTTGGTGATAGGATTTCGCTTTTGGTTGAGAAACACGAGACTCGAAGAATTTGGTCGGACATTTTGTAATAGTGACTTGTATAGTTTGGGGAATTCTGTTAGGGAGTAGATTTGTGATGTCCTTATTCAAAGAAACATATCACATAAACAGTTAACAACACATATATCACTAACTAAACATACATGGGGCCCTTATGTGCCAACGGTAGGCGTAGCACATTTGAACGATGTACATGTGGAATTAAACCAGTAAATTAACCCCTCCAAAGAAATTTCACAAATGAATAATTAATGTTCACAAGGGGAAATAAAGGAACAAAATACAAAAGGCCAGACCCACGCAGGTGCCATTTAAATGTATGGAAATTCAATAATGGCAGGCCACGCAGGGGATGAAACTAACAAAAAATACATATAGAAAACCCGCACAGGGGCGAAATTTGTTGTGTCGTCCTTGACGGCCCTGCTCCTCCACTGCTATCATGAGTCTTGTACTGCTAAAACATGCATCGTAGCATCAACTGGTAACCCTCGCTCAAACGTATTTTTTCCGTACAATCCTTGTATTACATCCCTTCTATCTTCTCTTTGACCCATGAGTCGAAAGCATCAAAACCGTGTCTCAGGCTTTCTAATTCTTGAGTTGCCTTCTCAAGGGCATCTTGATTTTCCTCGAACCTGGCATACATTTCCTGGGCTTCCCATTTTACCTCTCTTAATTTGATCACAACTTTGGACTCTTTGTCTCCCACGCTGCGATAACTGTTCGGGATTGAAGAGGAGATACTTTGTATGTTCTATTTCAACCAATTGTTATAAGTTTCATTATACCCAGCGTCAAACCAATCTGAGGAAATGGTGTATTTATCCATTCGCTTGGACACTTTCCATTCTCTTAGCATTTTTGAAGCATCGTCCACTCTGTCGTCCCCAATATCGTATGCATAGGCGTCATATTATGCCTCTCGAGGTGTGGTTTGCCTTCTCCCAAACTGTCGAAGGACTCGGAAGGGTGCATAAGGACGGATTCTCCGAATACCTGGTAGTGGAAGTACAAGTTGTCTGCGGCGCTCCACAACGACCTCCTTCGAGATGAAGTGATCGAGCATCCATTGGATATCTTCATCTCTTAACTTTGAAAAAATTTGAGCCCATCTTTCCCTGGTCCTTCGATTTCCAGATTTGCCAAAAAAATATATCATTCAAATCTTTGAGAGTATGCAGCTCCTTAGTCCCATGCCCTTTAGCTAGATAACTTAAAATCCACCACTGAAGGATCATATTACATCCTTGGAAATAGCGATACCCTTTCTTACATTTTCCCAGGGATCGATACATGTCGGATAGTATGACCAGAGCGATGGGATAATATTTCACTTGCCCTTGATTCTTAAACCCTTTGAACAACGTGTGTGCAAGCACTATAACTCGAGTGTTGATACTCAAGATCATGCCGTGTGGAAAGACCATTGTTCCCAATAATGTTATGACAAATACCAAGGTTCGGATCTTGTTCCATTCTCAGTAGGTAATTTGAATTCTTTGTTATAATTTGCATAGAAGCTCGCATGTCCGAATCTGACGTAGAGATCTCTGAATGCTACGCTTGATTCTTGGCACCAGTAAGTGTAATACTTTCCCAGCCCAAACCAGTCTGTGATATCTTCGACAGAAGGCTTGTTTGGGATCAGGATGTCCTCTTGCTGTCGGGGTGATTTCCACAGTTTTGAATCGGAACACCATTTTTTATTGTCCCAATAACCTGTGAGGAATTCAATAAGCTCAGACCAACCCTTCATGTTGATCAACTCGGTTGAGCGCCCACGTACTTGTTCATGACTCATCTATGATATTCGTCAAGGTCGTTAAACCACATTTTGAGTAGAATTGGTGCTTCTACGACCATGTCAAATCTTAAAAAGCGATTCATACCTATAAAATAGAAACCAGTTAAGTTTATCCACCCCACATTTGGTTTCCAATGGTACATCATTCAAATGTCAAGCAAAATGATATGTCATGAGGTCGGAGACCTTGGACATGATTTTGGTGGTTTCAACTTATAGATTTAATACGCCTTGGGTATTAAGCTGTCTTAGGCTAATGCTTAGATTCAGTTTTAATTTTGCTCTATCTTACGTTACTAGAATTTGTTTCAAAATGACGGTTACCCAAGTCGGACAGATGACGTGGTGAAGCTAACAAACGACGTTAGATGACCGCAAGTCAACTATTCATTTGTTACTTCCAAATGAAGCCTTGTGTGTTTCTGAAAAGAGTCATGGTAAGCCACGTAACACTCTTTATCCTAATGCATCTATTTGCCATTTGGCGGAAGTATTCCATAGAAATGCAACAATTTTTAACAATATAACAGAAAAAACAAATAAGCAAGTTATTTGCATATAGCCAAGTATATTAGTTTTAATATTAGAATCCTCAAAATCCCAAGTGGAGTTGCCATTTCTGTTTTAAACGCTTTTCGGAAAAATATTTTTTTAATTGGTTTTTGAGACTTTTTAGAGTCGCCACTTAATTTTTAAAGAAACATCAAGAAAAACTATGTTTTCAAAAGGCTTAAATAGAAAAATTGATTGAAAACTTTAAAAGGGTTAGGGATTCCCAATTATATTTTACGAAGGCTTTAAGGACACCTAAAATATTCACTAAGTCGTGATTATCCGATAAACTAATTTACTTGGCTAAAAATTTTGTACCTTTAATTTGAATTAAAAAATTACTTAGTCTGTGTTTAAAAGTAAAATACTAGCCTATCTTTTAAGTGAACTTCTTAAATTGCGAAATTTATTTAATTCATTTTTTAAGTCTTTTAAAGTCGATCAATTTTAGGCTTGGCGGATAAAACATAGCAGTGCTACTCGGGGATCTTGAAGGTTCGACCCTAAAACTAGCGACAGATATCGATAAGTAATGAACAGTAAATTAAAAGGGAGAAAGAGAGAGAGAGAGTCGGGTCCAAATTCGGTTTCTGTTTGCCTGGACCGATATTTGGACCCTTTGTTTGTGGGACTTAGACCCACTCGATTTATATCTGTCCTAAACTATTCAAGGTAATAATAATACAAAAGGACTTAGGCCCAACGATAGTAAAATACAATTTTAAAAAAATAAAAGAGGCCTTTTTGTCCCAAACTCTTCAAATCTTCAACTTCTTGGAATTTCACTCCACGATTTGTTCATCGATTTTTAGAACTGATTGATTCGAGGGAAGAAAATGCAAGGGATAAGTGAGTTCTTGGCAAACTTGGACGGATTCACATTCAAAAAAAAGGAAAGGAGTTACGAAAGAGATAAATATCCAATGAGCACATGATTAAACAAATAACTAAAGGAAATGGACAAAGATATGTGGATCATTCTAAGAAGTATGGGTTCAATACTGACACACTTATAAACACAAAATGTAAGAGTTATATCCCAAGGAAATTTTACAGACAACACTCACGACTAGGATATATCACTCGTAAAAAAAAGAACTTCTTAACTAGATACAAAAATATGATAAACAAGGCATATAAAGGCAAAAAGACTAAGAAGGAAAATCGCCATCTAAACACATATAACTAAGACTCTTTAAATCTGTAACTTAACAATGAATGAACAAAGGGGTGCAAATTTTTTTGAACTAACTAATTTCACAGAACTAAACATTTGCATTTTTTGTGTTAATCCATGAAAGACAGTAACAAAAATATGGTAAGGCATCACATGCATAACAAAAGTAAGAAAACAGATAAGGCTTCAAAAGGCAAGGGGAAATAAATACAAAAACTTAATATTATTTATTATTTATTACTATCATTTTTTATTCATTTATATGTATATATTATTATTATTGTTATTAGTGGAAGAAGCAGTAGCAACCCAAAATATGAGAAAATTAGCTTCTCAAAGGTGTCAGAAGAGACCCCATTACAACTGCAACTCAACAAGAGTTTTAAAAAATAGCTCTAACATAATTTTAGGCAAACGAACAAGAGGATAAACTAAAAGCAAATTCCATCACAATGATGGTTTTGAGGGACTCAAGACTAACAAAAGATCCAATGCCTATCTTGGGAATGTTGCCAAACCTAAGGAATCTCGAATTGGTTAGACCTTATGGAGTAAAAGAAATAGTGTGCAGTGATAACGCTTCAATCAGCTAGAGTTTTTTCATGTTGATCATCTTTGGAGCCTAGAAAGATGGAATTTAGAAGACGTGAAGCGTATTTGATGATGGAAAAGATAAATTTACGAATATAACATTTCTTCATTTTATCTTTTTTATATAAATTATTAATAATATTTGTGATAAATCAACAGAGAAGAAGCTCTTACTCCAAGACGTTCACCTTCATCAACTTGGCTTCTCCAACCATCAATCAACTTGACTTCTCCAACCATCAATCAACTTGGCTTTTTTTTTTTTGGGATATTGTGATAATGTAATTAATGGAAAAAGGGTTCTATATGTTTTTAAATTATGTAAACTAAATAAAATTATCCTCAATTGATAGTTTGATTCAAAAATATCACTGTCTTCAATATTTAAATCTAAAAATGTCTTATTGTAACTTAATAAGTCAAACTGTCTTTTTTTCAATTAAATATATTATTTCGCTTTTTTAAAAACACATTCTTTTTCTAGTAATGATTTTTTTTCTTTAGAAACTGTTTATCCTACTTATGGATCTATCTTAGTATGAATATTCCTCCCTTTGCAAGAACTATACCAAGCATTAGGATTTATATCAAAGCAAAGAAACAGTAATGATCTTTTGCCAGCAAATTATATATTTTATATAATATAACATTACAATAAGCATGTTAGACCAAAATTACGGAATACTTAATTTTCATTGGTGGAGAAATCAATGGATGAATAAATTTATTTAAACAAAAGTCATTAATAATTTAACTCAATTTGTAACAAAAAGAGAAAGAAACAGAAGATACATATAGCTAGTTATGAGTTCAATTTTGAGGATTAGGGTATACTTCAATGGTTTTGTGAAAAGTGAATTTCCAGAGTCTAAATTATTAGACCATTGATGCAATGGTGAGAAATATGACAAAAATGACATTTGAGATTATAGTATATGATGGTAATGTTGTATTATATTGTATTTTATATTTGTGATGAATACAATGTTTAATAGAATATATCGTTTTCCCTTCACTACATGTCGTCACACATCGGTAATTTAAAGGACAAATTACACAAAAGTAGAATGCATGATAAATCTATTATAAAAAAAAAGTAGGGTTAATGATCAAAAATAATTACTAGATAGTATTTGTTATATTATGAAGTTATGATGATTTAATAAATTATGAGATCTTGTAAAGGTACTTGATCCCATGAGCGATAAACATACAATACAGACTACATGGAACAACAATAAACTGCCAATACAATTGTTGTAATTGGTGAGCACGGGAAAAGAGGTGCAAAGTTCTCGGCCAATGGAGTTACACTAGATTGCAACAACTTTGTAATATGAATCTTGACTCTTTGATTAGTGAAGGTGTTGGAGAAACTATGTAAAAAATTTTCTTCCTTGAGCAAGGAGATTTCCACGTAAACATCTTTGTCCTTTACTTTAAGCATTACTTGCAATATTGTTCTTAACGTTGTTAAGAAACCTGGTCCATTGACCTATGATGGACAATTATAATCTAGGCATAATAAATATATTGGACTCTAAATTTGGCTCTAAATTTTAACATTGACCTCCAACTTTCATAATGCACAATCAAGCACTTTAACTATTTAACTTTTAAATAAATAAACACATGAGTCCTACATGACACAATACACATAGAACACCACATAGGACAAAAAAATGACATGTAGGACATGTGTGTCTATTTGTTCAACCTTATACAAGTTTAAGTGTCTATTTGTGCACATCCAAAGTTGAAGGGCATAAATGTGATTTGAAACCAAGTTAAAGGACACATTTATGTATTATGCCTATAAGCTAACAATATTTAATACCCTAACTACCATTAACACAACTATTAGCATACACTATATTTTTCTAAGCGGTGTCACCATTAAAAGGACAAGAGTGACTCAGGAGGAAAATCAATGAAGCTTTTGCTATAGGCATACAAAAATTTCATCTATATTTTTTTTTAAATCATTAGATCTTCTTTCAAATTAGTTGAAACTTGAGTTGTTAAAATTGATTTGGTAGGTTTGGATTTTTTTTTAGAATAATACAACTCTACTAAATTTAGATTTATATGATATAATAGGCATAATCAGGTTGTGTACATGAATTGTAATCAACTTAATGTATCCTAAATTATTTGCTTTATTAATATTATTATGAACAAATAAAAATAAATATTTTTTCCACAAGTTGTGTAATGATGGTTGAAGATGCTTTAATTTTTTAATCTTTTCTCAATATATATTTTTTCACAAGTTGTGCAATGATTGTTGAAGTTGCTTTAATTTTTTAGGACTTTTCTTTATATGTGTTTTCCCCAAGTTATGTAATGGTTGTCGAAGATGCTTTAATTTTTTTAATCTTTTCTCGATATATTTTTTTCCACAAGTTATACAATGATTGTTGAAGTTGCTTTAAGTTTTTAGGACTTTTCTCTATATGTGTTTTCCCAAGTTGTGCAATGATTGTTGAAGATGCTTTAATTTTTTTAAATCTTTTCTCAATATATTTTTTTTTCACAAGCTGTACAATGATTGTTGAAGTTGCTTTAATTTTTTAAGACTTTTATCTATATGTGTTTTCCCCCAAGTTGTGCAATGGTTATTGAAGATGCTTTAATTTTAAAAAATGTACCTTTTGTTTAGTGGGAAATTTCAAGTAGCTTAAATACATCTTCCCTTAACTTTCTTCATTGTCCTTAATTTAATAGTGAAGAAGATAATACATATTTGTTTTTATAAAAAATGTTCCTTTCACTTAGCTTGTTGCAACTTTATCCATTTATATTATGGTTGTTTAATCGTAAATTTTTTTTTGAAAATGCTTCGTTTTTTAAAACGTAAATGGACCCTTTGAACACACTATTTAATTGAGCAAATTTCAGGTATATTTCTATGTTATAGTTATAGTTTACATAATTGCATTGAAATCAAATTTTATATTTGCTATTGAGCTATCGATTTATATATTTCAATAATCATATATATATATATATATTATATATATAATATATATATATATTATATATATATATAATTATCTTTTATACAATACATAATTGTATAATTAAGGGAATTCATATATACAAATATGCCTTCCGAGTAGGTCCTGCCAAATGAAAAAAAAATGAAAATTTTGCTGTGAATTATAAATAAAAGAAATTATTGCAATAGGATTTAATATTAATTAAATATTTTCTATTTCATACAATTTTTCCTTGATTATATCTGTATCTCCGATCCCATTTACTAACTTTTTTTCCAATATACAGCCCCCCTTTTCCTATTTATAGACTTTCTCTCTCTCTCTCCTCTCTCTCTCTCTCTCTATATATATATATATATATATATATATAATATATATATATATATATATATATATATATTATATATATATATATTAAAAAATTGATATAAACACATTGTTTGTTCTGATCTCTATCTGCCATTTCCCAACTTGTATATATTTTCAATCAAAAGTAGTATGTCTGATGCCTTTGTGTCATTTGCAGTTCAAAAATTGGGTGATTTCCTAATACAGGAAATTAACCTACGTTTAAGTCTAAGAGAGGATATACAGTGGCTGCGAAACGAGCTTCTCTTCATGCAGTCTTTCCTCAAAGATGCAGAACAAAAGCAAAGTGGAGATCATAGAATTCAACAATGGTGTTTGAGATCAACTCTATAGCTAATGTGTAACGACCTGTTTAGTCGTTTTGAGCAACAGAGTCCATTTCTGGAAAAACTGGCTGGAACGACGAGTGTCACGACGGACCGTCGTGGTCACGACGACCCGTCGAGGGGGTGTCGTTCCAGGACACTTAGAATTCTTCAAATTGGATATTAAAATCGACTCTCTGTAAATTGTGACGGACCTGCAGGACGTTCCGTCACATCCACGACGAACCGTCGTGAGTTTCCGTTGCAAAACACTTCAACTTTTGAGAATTTGGTACAAGAAACGAGTTTCTGACCGTCATGACGGAGGTGCAGGACGGACCGTCACAGGGGTGACGGGCCGTCACAGGCCACCTGGAATTTGGGAGGTGGCGACGGCCATCGTGACGGACCGTCGCAGGCACGATGGCCCGTCACAGGCTGCGCAATCCCAGGCAGTTTAGGAATTCTCCACACGTTTTAAGGGTCGTTTTTGACTATTCTTTCCTTAATTATAAAGATTGAGGGTTAACATTAATAAGTCTAATTACTTAGGGGTTAAAAGGGGTAACCTTAAGTGAATTAGTGGGGTTTATTGTCCTTTTTCACACTTAATTATATGATTAATTAGGGTAAAAGAAAGAGGGTTTGAACATAAGAAAACAAAAGAGAAAGAACAAGAAAGAGAGAGAGGGCAGTCGATCAAAGGGGAGAAAACAAGCTTGGGAATTTCTTGTTGATTTCCATTCTTCGGTGGAGGTAGGTTATGGTTTTTACGATATTCGTAGTGAACTCTTAATAGTGAATAATATGTGTTGATGATATTGTAAACCTGTCTATATGCTTATTGTATGCTTGTATGAATATGATTATGTGATTTTGATAAAACAAGCATGATGAAAACCATTGAATCCCAAATCTTGAAAGAAACTTTAATCCACGATATTAATGATGATGCCTTAGTACGAAAGAAGGCTTGATGAATCAAAGTAATGGGATTGGTGATGCCTTAGTATAGAGAAGGCTTGATGAACGGATAGAATGAATTTAGTGGATCGGAGTGTCACGTACCGACACATAGTGGTAGGGGATCGGAGTGTCACGTACCGACACAAGAGGAAGAAAGATAATGAATCTTGAAAGATGTTAATATACTCAACATAATGAACGTAATTCCCAAATGAGTATGGTATTGAGGCTTGAGCCCTCATGGATGAACTTGATGGTATTTATTGACGATTATAATACTTGTTGTTGCTACATGTTGAGTTTATAGTTGATTTATAATATTACTTGATATATATTATCTTCTATTTTGAGTTGGCCGATGATATCTACTCAGTACGTGTGGTTGTACTGACCCCTTACTTTTATGTTTTCCTCTTTGTTATTTGTGTTATGCAGCAAACGTTCCGTCAACTTCAACTCCGCAGTAATTCAAGCCAGTCTTCGTCACACCGGATCTTCAGGGTGAGCTAACGCTTCTAGCTTGGACTAGATCTTCTTCTTCAAGTCTTGATGCCTTGAACTTCCGGCATGGACTATCTTTTTAGTTATTTTTGTTCTTAGACATTTTTAGTTTAGTAATTTGAGGATAGATGTTCTTGTGATGATGACTTCCAGATTTTGGGGATGATAATAATAGTTGAGTTGTTTTATTTATGAAATTTAAGTCTTCCGCATTATTTTCTGTTGATATTATATTGAAATGTTAAGGTTAGATGGGTTGGTTCGCTCACATAGGAGGGTAAATGTGGGTGCCAGTCGCGTCCCCGAATTGGGTCGTGACAAACTTGGTATCAGAGCATTAGGTTCATTGGTCTCATTACACAAGAACAGGTCTAGTAGAGTCTTAAGGAACGGTAGGGGGACGCCTTTACTTTTCCTTGAGAGGCTATAAGACTTTAGGAAAATTCCATTCTTTCATTCTTTCTTTCGTGCTACTACTTGAGTCCAATTGGTATCTAGGTGATACAAATTGGTATCTGACCATCTTCACTCTATTTCGCAGATGGTTAGAACTAGAGCAACGACCGCACCAGCAGCGACAACGGAAAGACAGGAAACTACTGAGCCAGCCACTGGGGCTGTGGCTCGAGGAAGAACAGCGGCAAGAGGCCGTGGAAGAGGTCGTGGGAGGACGTCTTCTAGAGGAAGAGGACGAGCCCCTAGCCCATCTGATACTAGGGCGGTGACCCCTCCACCGACTGAGGAGGTAGTAAGAGAGGGTGAGAAGGGGAACTGAACAAGTGCAAAATGAGGAATTGCCACCCCAACCTACCCCAGAGATGATCAACCAAGTACTTGCTTATCTTAGCGGGTTATCCGATCAGGGTCAAGCACCTCCAGTGGTTTCTGCACCAACACCTCCGGTTTCAGAGATACGACATGCGACTACTATGGCCCCCGCATGGATGCAACATTGGGAATAGGCACATTTCCACGTCTGACTACTGGGCCTATTATGACAAACGATCAACACGAACTTTTCAGTAAGTTCTTGAATTGAAACCCCCAGTCTTCAAGCGTGCAGAATCTGAGGATGCTTATGATTTTCTGGTTGATTGTCATGAGCTACTACACAATATGGGGATAGTAGAGAGGTTGTGGTCGAGTTCGTGAGCTATCAGTTCCAAGGGAACGCCAAAATGTGGTGGCGTTCACATGTTGAGTGTCAACCACAGAGGCACCACCTATGACTTGGGAATCATTCTCTACCCTGTTTATGTAGAAGTATATCCCAAGGACCTTGAGAGATAGAAAGAGGGATGAGTTCTTGAGTCTTGAACAGGAAGGATGACAGTAAACGCGTATGAGGCTAAATTTCGCGCACTATCCAGATATGCCACCCAACTTTGTTTCAGTCCACAAGAACGGATTCGCCGTTTCGTGAAGGGGTTGAGTCGGAGTTGCGGATTTCAGCCTTACAGGTAGCGGCAACGGCAACATCTTTCCAAGAGGTGGTAGACTTTGTGATAGAGGTGGAAGGAGTGAAGCCAGATGACTTCACCACGACATCGACATCAAAGAGGTTTCGAAGGGGAGGTGAGTTTAATGGTTCCTACTCTAGAGGACAGAACTCCGGAGGTCACTCAGTTCGACCAATACAGTCTTCACTACAGACTGTAGTTGGGGGTCCACCTCAGAACGGTCAACACTACTCCGAGAGACCTATGCCCGATTCCAGAGAGTGCTATGGATGTGGGGAGATTGGACATATTAGGAGTAATTGTCCAAAACAGAGTTACAGAGCCCCACTAGCTAGAGGTAGGGGTGGTCATGGTAGAGGCTGTTTTTCTGGAGGACGTGGTGGTCGAGGCAATGGCGGTCACCAAAACGGCAGAGGTGATGGGCAAAACGGAGCCACTACTACACAAAATGGTAGGGGCAACGGACAGACGAATGATAGGGCCCATTGTTATGCTTTCCCTGGGAGGTCTGAAGCGGAGGCGTCTGATGCTGTTATCACAGGTAATCTCTTGGTTTGTGATTGCATGGCATCTGTATTATTTGACCCTGACTCCACGTTTTCATATGTATCTTCCTCATTTGCTAATGGTCTAAATTTACATTGTGAATTACTTGACATGCCTATTCGTGTTTCTACTCCGGTGGTGAGTCTGTGATAGTTGAAAAGGTCTATAGGTCTTGTTTGGTGAATTTTGTGGGGAGCAACACTTATGTAGACTTGGTTATTTTAGAAATGGGTGACTTCGATGTAATTCTGGGTATGACTTGGCTTTCTCCGAATTTTGCGATTTTGGATTGTAATGCTAAAACTGTGACGCTAGCCAAGCCTGGGACAGATCAGTTAGTGTGGGAGGGTGACTACACTTCCAATCCGGTGCGTATCATATCCTTCCTTCGTGCTAAGAAAATGGTCAGTAAAGGGTGTTTAGCTTTCTTGGCACATCTCAAGGATGACACTACCCAAGTACCTTCGATCGAGTCGGTTTCAGTGGTCTGTGAGTTTTTGGATGTGTTCCCTGCAGATCTTCCCGGTATGCCACCAGATAGGGATATAGACTTCTGCATTGATTTGGAACCAGGTACTCGCCCCATTTCTATACCCCCGTACAGAATGGCTCCCGCCGAATTAAGAGAGTTAAAGGCACAACTTCAAGAGTTGTTGAGCAAAGGCTTCATTAGACCAAGTGCATCTCCTTGGGGTGCTCCGGTGCTATTTGTGAAGAAGAAGGATGGGAGTTTCCGAATGTGCATAGATTACCGACAGTTGAACAAAGTAACTGTTAGAACAAGTACCATACCCCATTCCTCGCATTGATGACTTGTTCGATCAGTTACAAGGTGCTTGTGTCTTCTCAAAAATTGACTTGAGGTCCGGTTATCACCAATTGAAAATACGAGCAACGGATGTGCCAAAGACTGCTTTTCGAACTAGGTATGGGCATTATGAATTTGTGGTAATGTCGTTTGGTCTTACTAATGCCCCTGCTGCCTTCATGAGCTTGATGAACGGGATTTTCAAGCCATACTTGGACCTCTTTGTGATTGTGTTTATTGATGATATACTGATATACTCCAAAGTAAGAAGGAACATGAGGAGCATTTGAGAATGGTGTTAGAGTTGTTGAGAAAGAAAAAGCTTTATGCGAAATTCTCCAAGTGTGAGTTTTGGCTAGATTCAGTGTCCTTCCTGGGGCACGTGGTTTCTAAGGATGGGTGATGGTGGATCCATCCAAGATTGAGACAGTGGAGAATTGGGTAAGACCTACAAACGTGTCAGAAATAAGGAGTTTTGTGGGTTTAGCTACTACTACCACCGCCGATTCGTCAAGGGATTCTCTTCTATTGCTTCCCAATTGACGAACTTGACTAAGCAGAATGTTCCATTTGTATGGTCAGATGAATGTGAAGAAAGCTTCCAGAAGCTTAAGACTTTGTTGACTACCGCGCCTATCCTCACCTTGCCAGTAGAGGGTAAAACTTCATTGTTTATTGTGATGCATCCTATTCTGGGTTGGGTGCAGTGCTAATGCAAGAGAAGAATGTGATTGCTTATGCTTCGAGGCAATTAAAGGTGCATGAACGTAACTATCCGACCCATGATTTGGAGTTGGCCGCGGTAGTATTTGCACTAAAACAATGGAGACACTACTTGTATGGGGTTAAGTGTGAAGTCTACACGGACCATCATAGCCTACAGTATGTATTCACTCAGAAAGACATGAACTTGAGACAGAGGAGATGGATGGAACTACTGAAGGACTACGACATCACTATCTTGTATCATCCGGGAAAAACAAATGTTGTGGCAGATGCTTTGAGTAGAAAGGCCGGAAGCATGGGAAGTCTAGCTCATTTGCAAGCTTCTAGACGCCCATTGGCTAGAGAAGTGCAGATTTTGGCTAATGACCTTATGAGGTTAGAAATAAACGAGAAGGGAGGATTGTTAGCTTGTGTAGAGGCAAAATCCTCTTTCCTTGATCAGATTAAGGGGAAACAGTTTGATGATGAGAAACTAAGGCGAATTCGAGATAAAGTGTTGCAAGGAGAGGCTAAGGAAGCAATAATCGATGGGGAAGGTGTTTTGAGGATTAAGGGAAGAGTATGTGTACCCCGCATCGATGATTTGATCACCACTATTCTTACAGAAGCTCATAGTTCCGGATATTCTATACATCCTGGTGCAACCAAGATGTACCGCGACCTAAAGCAACACTTCGGTGGAGTAGAATGAAGCGAGATATTGTTGAGTTTGTGGCCAAATGTCCAAATTGTCAACAAGTAAAGTATGAACACCAGAGGCCCGGAGGAACACTTCAGAGAATGCCCATTCCTGAATGGAAGTGGGAGAGAATCGCGATGGACTTCGTGGTTGGTCTTCCAAAGACATTGGGTAAGTATGACTCTATTTGGGTGATTGTTGATAGGTTAACTAAGTCTGCTCACTTCATTCCGGTCAAGGTGACCTACAATGCAGAGAAGTTAGCCAAAATCTACATCTCAGAAATCGTTCGGTTGCATGGAGTTCCACTCTCAATCATATCAGATAGAGGTACGCAGTTTACTTCTAAGTTTTGGTGAACATTGCATGCAGAATTAGGTACTAGGTTGGACCTTAGTACGGCGTTTCACCCTCAGACGGATGGTCAGTCTGAGCGAACGATTCAAGTGTTAGAGGACATGCTTCGTGCATGTGTGATAGAGTTTGGTGGCCATTGGGATAGCTTTTTACCTTTGGCAGAGTTTTCATATAATAATAGCTATCACTCCAGTATTGACATGGCTCCATTTGAAGCATTGTATGGGAGGAGGTGTAGATCTCCCATTGGGTGGTTTGACGCATTTGAAGTTAGACCTTGGGGGACTGATCTGTTAAGATATTCTATGGAGAAGGTGAAAGATATTCAAGAAAAGCTTTTGGCGGCTCAAAGTAGACAAAAGGAGTATGCAGACCGAAAGGTTAGAGACTTGGAGTTCATGGAAGGTGAACAAGTCCTGTTGAAGGTTTCACCCATGAAAGGGGTGATGCGGTTCGGAAAAAGGGGTAAGTTAAGTCCAAGGTATATTGGACCATTTGAAGTGCTTAAGAGAATAGGGGAGGTGGCTTATGAATTAGCCTTGCCCCCAGGGCTGTCCGGAGTGCATCCGGTGTTTCATGTATCCATGTTGAAGAGATACCACGGAGATGGAAACTACATTATCCGTTGGGATTCAGTTTTGTTGGATGAGAACTTGACTTATGAAGAGGAACCGGTTGCTATATTAGATAGAGAAGTTCGCAAGCTGAGGTCGAGAGAGATTGCATCCATCAAAGTGCAATGGAAGAATCGACCGGTTGAAGAGGCTACTTGGGAGAAGGAGGCAGATATGCAAGAAAAATACCCACATCTGTTTACAGATTCAGGTACTCCTTTTCCCCATTGTTTTCCTTCTTCTGATCGTTCGGGGACGAACGATGGGTAAATTGGTATCTATTGTAACGACCTGTTTGGTCGTTTTGAGCAACAGAGTCCATTTCTGGAAAAACTGGCTGGAACGACGAGTGTCACGACGGACCGTCGTGGTCACGACGGCCCGTCGAGGGGGTGTCGTTCCAGGACACTTAGAATTCTTCAAATTGGATATTAAAATCGACTCTCTGTAAATTGTGACGGACCTGTAGGACGTTCCGTAACATCCACGACGAACCGTCGTGAGTTTCCGTTGCAAAACACTTCAACTTTTGAGAATTTGGTACAAGAAACGAGTTTCTGACCGTCATGACGGAGGTGCAGGACGGACCGTCACAGGGGTGACGGGCCGTCACAGGCCACCTGGAATTTGGGAGGTGGCGACGGCCATCGTGACGGACCGTCGCAGGCACGACGGCCCGTCACAGGCTGCGCAATCCCAGGCAGTTTAGGAATTCTCCACACGTTTAAGGGTCGTTTTTGACTATTCTTTCCTTAATTATAAAGATTGAGGGTTAACATTAATAAGTCTAATTACTTAGGGGTTAAAAGGGGTAACCTTAAGTGAATTAGTGGGGTTTATTGTCCTTTTTCACACTTAATTATATGATTAATTAGGGTAAAAGAAAGAGGGTTTTGAACAAAAAAAAAAAGAGAAAGAACAAGAAAAGAAGAGAGGGCAGTCGATCAAAGGGGAGAAAACAAGCTTGGGAATTTCTTGTTGATTTCCATTCTTCGGTGGAGGTAGGTTATGGTTTTTACGATATTCGTAGTGAACTCTTAATAGTGAATAATATGTTGATGATATTGTAAACCTGTCTATATGCTTATGTATGCTTGTATGAATATGATTATGTGATTTTGATAAAACAAGCATGATGAAAACCATTGAATCCCAAATCTTGAAAGAAACTTTAATCTACGATATCAATGATGATGCCTTAGTACGAAAGAAGGCTTGATGAATCAAAGTAATGGGATTGGTGATGCCTTAGTATAGAGAAGGCTTGATGAACGGATAGAATGAATTTAGTGGATCGGAGTGTCACGTTCCGACACATAGTATTAGTGGATCGGAGTGTCACGTTCCGACACATAGTATTAGTGGGACGGGTGTCACGAACCGACACGTAGATATAGGGGATCGGAGTGTCACATACCGACACATATAGGGGATCGGAGTGTCACGTTCCGACACATATAGGGGATCAGAGTGTCACGTACCGACACATAGTGGTAGGGGATCGGATTGTCACGTACCGACACAAGAGGAAGAAAGATAATGAATCTTGAAAGATGTTAATATACTCAACATAATGAACGTAATTCCCAAATGAGTATGGTATTGAGGCTTGAGCCCTCATGGATGAACTTGATGGTATTTATTGACGATTATAATACTTGTTGTTGCTACATGTTGAGTTTAGAGTTGATTTATAATATTACTTGATATATATTATCTTCTATTTTGAGTTGGCCGATGATATCTACTCAGTACGTGTGGTTGTACTGACCCCCTACTTTTATGTTTTCCTCTTTGTTATTTGTGTTATGCAGCAAACGTTCCGTCAACTTCAACTCCGCAGTAATTCAAGCCAGTCTTCGTCACACCGGATCTTCAGGGTGAGCTAACGCTTCTAGCTTGGACTGGATCTTCTTCTTCAAGTCTTGATGCCTTGAACTTCCGGCATGGACTAGCTTTTAGTTATTTTTGTTCTTAGACATTTTTAGTTTAGTAATTTGAGGATAGATGTTCTTGTGATGATGACTTCCAGATTTTGGGGATGATAATAATAGTTGTTGTTTTTTATTATGAAATTTAAGTCTTCCGCATTATTTCTGTTGATATTATATGAAATGTTAAGGTTAGATGGGTTGGTTCGCTCACATAGGAGGGTAAATGTGGGTGCCAGTCGCGTCCCCGAATTGGGTCGTGACATAATGATGTTGTTGCTATACTCGAGGCTTATAGCTCCGAGGCTGGTAAACGTGCTAGTCGTCTCAAGGCTTGCGCTTTCATATGTAGAAAGGAGAAGAAATTCTACAATGTTGCCAAAGAGATCCAATCACTCAAGCAACGAATCATGAATATCTCTCGTAAACGAGATACTTATGATATTACAAATATCAATACTACTAATTCAGGAGAAGAGACAAGTAATCAGGTTACAACATTGAGGAGAACTACCTCGTATGTGGATGACCACAATTACATTTTTGTTGGCTTAAAGGATGTTGTACAAACATTTCTACATGAACTTCTCAAAGCAGAGCCTTGTAGAACCGTCCTCTCCATTTATGGCATGGGCCGATTAGGCAAGACCGCTCTTGCAAGAAACCTCTACACCAGTCGTAATATGGTCGATCACTTCCCTACAAGCGCTTGGATATGTGTTTCTCAAGAGCACAACACAATGGATCTTCTTAAAACTATCATAAAATCCCTTCAAGGTTGCACCAAGGAAACTCTAGATTTGTTGGAAAAGATGGCAGAAACAGATCTAGAAAATCACCTTCATGATCTATTGAAAGGACTCAAATACCTTGTGGTAGTTGATGATGTGTGGCAGAAAGAAGCACGGGAGAGTTTGAAAAGAGCATTTCCGAATAGAAATAATGGCAGTCGAGTCATTATTACCACACGCAAAGAGGATGTGCTGAAAGAGCAGACAACAGAGGTTTTGTCCGTAATCTTCGTTTCCTAAGACAAGAAGAAAGTTGGGATCTCTTTTGTAGGAAACTACTTGATGTTCGGGCAATGGTTCCAGCAATGGAAAGACTAGCTAAGGATATGGTGGAAAAGTGTAGAGGCTTACATCTTGCAATTGTTGTATTGAGTGGACTAATTTCGCATAAAGGGGGGATAGACAAATGGCAAGAGGTGAAAGATCACCTTTGGAAGAACATTAAAAAAGATAAATCTATTGAAATCTCTAATATACTATCGTTAAGCTACAACGATCTGTCAACTACGCTCAAGCAGTGTTTTCTCTATTTTGGTATTTTTCCGGAATAAAAAGTGCTCAAGGTTGAATACATAATAAGGTTGTGGATGGCCGAGGGTTTCGTACCAAATGGAGAAGAAAGAATGGAGGATGTTGCTGAAGGCTTCTTAAAGGAGCTGATTAGAGTGGTGGATACATTTCGGGAAAAAGTTACTAACTGTAGGGTTCATGATTTACTCTGTGAACTTGCCATAAAAAGGGCATCAGAGGTAAACTTCTTTGACATTTATCATGCAAGAAAGCACTCCAAATACTCTTCATGTATTAGACTTGCCATTCATAGTCAAGGAGAAAGGTATCATTCGCTTGATCTTTCTAACTTGAAGTTGAGGTCAATTATGTTCTTCGATTCAGATTTTTGTAATGTGTTCCAACGTATAGATGTGTTTCGACATCTATGTGTTGTACTTGGATATTAAAGAATGTGGTGTCATACCTGATGTCATAGGGAGTTTGTACCACCTCAAGTTGTCCAGCTTGACAGGTATACGTCGTCTTCTATCGTCTATAGGAAACCTCGAGAATTTACGCACACTTTGTGTGGAAAATATAAATGGAGGCTTATGCAAAATACCCAGTGAAACAACTCAGCTAATAAGTCTAAGGCATTTTGTTGTGCAGTATCCAGAACCTTTGGTAGGTATATGCAAACTCACCAGTCTTCAAGTTGTTAGTGGCATCTGTTGTGATCAGTGGAAAGATGTTGACCCTGTTTATTTAGTCAACCTTCAAGAATTAAGCATGTTTGAAATTAAAAATTCTCACTCCCTAAACAACATTAGCAGCTTGAAAAACCTTAACACTCTCACATTGTGCTGTGAAATTTATGAATCTCCATTCCCATCCCTTGAACTTGTTATTTGTTGTGAAAAGCTCCAAAAATTGTTCTTAAGACGGAGAATAGAGAAATTGCCACTGTTTCCAAATTCCATCACAGTGATAGCTCTTTTCTTCTCAAGACTGATAGAAGATCTGATGCCTATTTTGGATGCTGTCAAACCTAAGGAATCTCATATTAGAAGAAGAACCTTATTTTGGAAAAGAAATAATATGAAGTGATAACAGCTTCAGTCGACTAGAGTTCCTTCAACTTGAGGATCTTCAAAACCTAGACATGTCATTTAGGCACAAATGTTATGCCTCTCATTAAAGATCTTGTTATTGATGGTTGTCGCAAGATGAAGGAGATTCCTGAGAGAATGAAAGACGTCAAGCATATTTGATAATAGCAAAGGTAAATATACAAACATAACTTTTCTTCATGTTTTTTATACATAAAAAATAATACTTGTGTTGAATGAACAGAGAAGAAGCTGCACATTCAGCTTCATCAACTTGGCTTTTCCAACCTGCAATCAACTTGGCTGTTTTTTCTGATGTTTTGATTTTTTAATGTTTAATTTCTTTCTGTTTTAGGCTTTTGTTAGTTTGTTGAAAGACAATTTTTTTTTTTGGATTTCGTGATGATTTAATTAACCGAATAGGTTTAATATGTTCTTATAAATTATGTAAAATAAACAAAAATATCCTCAATTGATAGTTTGATTGAAAAATATCACTGTCTTCAATAATTTGATCTAAAAATGCTTTTATTGTTACTAAATAAGTCAAACTGTCTTTTTTCATTTAAATATATTATTTCTCTTTTTTTAAAACACATTATTTTCCTAATAAAAATGGCATTTAGGCAAAAATGGCATGCCTCTCATTAAAGAGTTGGTATCCATGGTTGTCGAAAGCTTAAAGAGATTCCAGGGAGAATGAAAGACGTGTATCGTATTTGATAACAACAAAGGTAAAATATACAAACATATCTTAATTAATCCTACATAGCATTGTTGATTTTCTCTGTTATGTTTGTACTTGCTTCTATGTTTTTATGTGATATGTTTATTGTGTGATAGAGATTCACTTTCTTGTTTCATTTCTCTTTTGTAATTAAAAACTCACGATTTTAGTCTTTTTAAGTTTTGGAATTCTACCCTCCTGAATTCTTCAATGGAATACGTATAGACAACATGTTTCTGTTTGTTAGAAACTTAACGATAATCAATTCGAACAACACATTGTATTATTTATAAACTTCAAACTATACAACGATTACAAAGCTTTGTAACCTAAGGAATTATAAACTCTAATTCCTAGAGGAATTATAAACTCTAATTCCTAGATAAGAGATTATAAACTCTAATTTCTAGCTACCCAAACACACAAAAACCACCGGTTTTATATCTTCTAATGTTCTTTAAGTTCTACAACTTGTCGAACAAATCCTACTCACAGAACTCAGATTGTAAACAAGACTCTTGAATACAATCTTACAATTTCTCACTTAACTTAGAACACTCCCCAAGTTAATATCAAAACTCTTTCAAACCTCTTGATAGTGTTTTGATTTTTACTCTATGTAAGTGTGTTAAATCTTACCGATGAAAATAGCTTCCTATTTATTGATCAAAAATTCAGCAAATCCTTATTTGTTTCTACTTCTTTTTTGCCTCTACAAAACCTTATTCAACTTAACTTTGACTTCTTTTTGTCTTTGCCGCAACAAAAACTCATGCTTTTTTCGTCTTTAAAACCAAACTCAACATGAACTTCTTTTAAGATTTTGTCGCTGGAACATTCTTCCTTATCTCTGTAGTATTTCTTCTCCTACTTGAACTTGATAAACAACCTTTCCATAATTAAATAAGAAAACCTTCCTCAAAACTTTTCTTATTCACTGCCACAAACTATTTCCTTAGACAAGTAGGAAATAATTTTCCTTCTTTGTCTTGACCGCCTCAAACTATTTCCTTAATCAAGTAGGAAATAGTTTTTCCTTCTCTGTAAGTGTTTATTTCTGAAAGCTTATCCCATTCATATCTGGATACTGTTGGAACGTGTTGCTACCTGTACCACAGAACTTTGCCATATTTTAAAATATTTCAGAACAATGAGTTAACAAATTCCCACTTTTTGATAATGGCAAATAATCATCTCCTTGCATCGAATTGGAATTTGCTTGTATCGAATATAAAACATAACAACATGTTAAACACTCCATATTTTATATGCTCATATGCACGCGATCTTCCCCTTTTGACATTAGGCAAAAAGATAATAATCACTGCACAGAAAGAGACAGTTTTGCAAGGACACATACAACCATATAGAGAAGACAATTCGATACTATGGCCACTGGATATCACCTACTCAAACACTTAAAAAATCAGGAACTCAGTTAGTTATAGAAAAGCGTTTGCACAAACATAGGAGATAATCATGAACCTTAAACTCAAACCCAACATTAGCATTAATCAAAAAGCATATACACCACAAATGTAATCAAAATTAAATATAGAATCGAACACTTGTGATGAGAAAAAATTTGGAAGTCAAAGGATAGAGTGGCTAGGTAATATGAAAAGATCACGCATGAGAGGATAAATAAAAGTCATTTTTCAGCAGCAAAAATATCTTTTAGATTAATAAAATATGCATGCTCAATCTATTTTTTTTCTTTTTATATCACTTTTAAGGAATTGTTCAATCAATAATGTACCATCTGCAGAAACAATAGCTCACTCATCTTTAATTTCAATAGAGTCAGTAAGAGGAAAAAAATGTCTTGAATATCATTTGTAAAGGAACATGTTCTCTCAATCTATTCCCTGGACGTGTACTAATCAGGTGCAACACCAACTATAATACTTTTTGACATCAAACCAAAATCCCTATTTATATGGTTCCCAATAGATGAACTAGGTTCGACAGATGGGTCTTCCATTGATTCCCCCTCACTAGATGCACCCAAGTTGAGCCTAATAAGTGAACTTTGTTCAAGTGTAGGGTCCCTAAAATATTCCCCCTCACAAGGTAAATCCTCCAAGACTTTACCTAATACTAATGATTCCCCCTAAGAACCAGCACATTCTACTTTCTCAATCTATATTTTATGAGGCACCAAATTAGAGGTGTCCTCCACCAAATTCATCTCAACCATAGACCATCACTTTGGGATAAGGTTTTTTAAGAAAGTATTTGTTATGGTAGTATTTAGGGCATGAATATATTTTGGGACAAGTGGAATAAATAGGTTCAAGTGCATTGACTTTATATTTAATCATAAACAATTATAGTGCACATACCTTAGATCTCTGGATAATGCTGAATTTTACTTCAATTTTACTAAGTCTCTATCCCGTGCCAGATGAAAATACAATGATACAGTGCATGAGTAGCATGACTTTAAAATTGTTATAGAGACATACAACTTAATGTACAAAACTGAGCATAAAATTCAAGATTAGAGGGCAGTATGCACAATGTTCATTAGACATTGAGGGATAATCATGTGACCTTAATCATCCCAAAGTTCCAAATTGTTCCTTTTGAAAGTGTTTTCATTGGCTGATCATATTTTTGATTGATTGATCATCTGAGTGCGCATAACTGTTAGATATTGCATAGGTTGGACCTGTTTCTGTCACATGCTTCTTCAGTCTTTCCCTTTTTTTCAATCCTTTTTTCAATCAATGATATTCATCCATTCCTTTTTTTTCTCAAGTGAGAGGATTTTCTTCTAGTTTCAATCATGCATCTGAAGCAACATATTCAATTGGTGAATGTTTCCAGCTTTCTCTCACTTTTCCTGCAAATTCAGAGGTTAGATTTAGGAAGCCAGACTAGCTTGGGTCCTTTGTATTGATAAAAAGGATGAATAAGATCTCTATTAGTCCACTTGGGAAGATTAGTTTTCCTTTGAGTGTACTTTTTCCTTTGATCAGTTTTATAAGTTTCTCTTGCTTTATTTTCTGCAATAACTCTGTACTTCGGATAATTTTCCTTAGAGTGGCCTGAGTTACCACAAATATTACATAACAAATAATTTCCAATCATAGGTTATTCATACCCTATTCCAGTTCTTATGTTCCTAGTATTGTTACCTAGATGTGTTACTATCATAGAAGATTTTTTCCATTTATTATCTCTTCCCAAATTAATTTTTATCCTAGACAATTCAAGATTCATTCTCCTAGAATTTTCCCTTTCAAAAGATAGTTCATTGTTTAACCTCATTAGATCTTGGTCACATCTGATTTGGTTACCACTTATTTTTTCTTTTTCATTCCCAGTTACACTTTGTTTCAGAATTTCATATTTGAAATCCAGTGCAGGAATCAAGTTGTTGTGCTTGTTCCGTTAGGAAATTTTCTTTCTTAAGATCAGAATTAACTTTTTCAAGATTAATATACTCAAACTTTAAACTAGTCATCGAAGCAAGCAATTGATTCTTGGTATTAACTAGTTCTTGAATTGTATCTATGGAAGTGAGTAATAAGAAGGATAACATTTTCTTAGAGAACTTTACTAGTTTATAATATAAATAAAACAGAATTACCTCCATTCCTTAAGAGTCTGGTTCAGGTTCAGTTTCTGATCCTTCTATGGCCCTCAAAGCGAGGTCCTCATCATCTTCGTCATACATGTCCGAACCTGTTCCCCAAGGTGCATACATTGGTTGTTCCTTTTGTTTGTTATTCTTTTTGTTGAGAAGTTCCTTCTTCTCTTTTTCGGATCTTTCCTTTTTCCATTCTACTTCTCACATAGGACAATCTTTAATCTGATGATCTATTTGATCACATCTGAAACAATCTCCGTCTTGTGGTTTCTCAACAATTTTTTTCTTTTATAGGTGGTGTTTTCTTTCTAGAATTCAATTCCCTTTTGAAGAATTTCTTGAAGTATCTTCTTATCAGTACCAAATCATCATCATCTATATTTGGTTCATTACTTTTAGTTGCTTTAAATCCAATATTTTTCTCCTTGTTTCCTTCACTTCTTTTGTCAACATTCATCTCATCAGTTTTGAGATTTCCTACTAATTCATCCAAAGTCATATTGGTTAGATACTTGGCTTTTGTGATTGCTGTGACTTTTATTTCCCATGATCTAGGCAGAGTCCTTAGTACTTTGTCTACCTGCTCCTCAGTGGTGTATACTTTGCCCAAGGATATTAACTCGTTTACAACAATGGTAAATCTGATGATCATATCTTGAAGTGATTCTCCGGCTTTCATCTTGAAGGCTTCATATTCAGAACAAGGTCTGACAATTATTATTCATGAACTTGATTTGTACCTTCATGAGATTTTTTTAAAGTGTTCCATATTTGTTTTGCAGAGGTACAACTAGAGATGCGGTTAAACTCATCATATCCTAGTCCACATACGAGAATGCACCTAGCTCTTGCATTCTTCCCTAGAATCTTGTAGTCAGCTTCTCCGTATTTTTCTATAGTTTTAGGTAGTTTATTCCTAACACTATCAGTAATAGTGGGAGTTAATGGTCCATTAGTAATTTTAACTCATAGTTCGTAATCTTCAGCTTGAACGAAGTCTTTCATCCTTGTCTTCCATCAGAAGTAGTATTCTCCATTAAATAATGATGGTCTGTTGATGTGTTGACTTTTACCATGCCCAAGAGGAGGTGCAGAATTCATAATGATCTTATCTTGAGTTATTAGACTCTTCCAAGATAACCTGCTCTGATACCAACTGCTGGAATTCTACCCTCTTGAATTCTTCAAAGGAACACGTACAGATAACATGTTTCTGTTTGTTTGAAACTTAACGATAATCAATTCGAACAACACTTTATATTATTTATAAATACAACGATTACAAAGCTTGGTAACTTAAGGAATTATAAACTCTAATTCCTAGAGGAATTATAAACTCTAATTCCTAGATAAGAAATTATAAACTCTAATTTCTAACTACCCAAAGACTCTAGTTTAAATCTTCTAATGTTCTTCAAGTTCTACAAGTTGTCGAACAACTCCTACTCACAAAACTCAGATTGTAAACAAGAATCTTCAATACAATCTTACAACTTCTCACTTAACTCGCAACACTCTCCAAGTTAATATCAAAACTATTTCAAACCTCTTTATAGTGTTTTGATTTTCTTTCAATGCAAGTGTGTCAATCTTTCTGATGAAAATAGCTCCCTATTTATAGATAAGAAATTTAGCAAATCCTTATTTGTTTCAACTTCGTTTTTGACTCTACAAAATCTTGGTAAACTCAATTTGGACTTCTTTTTGTCTTTGCTGCAACAAAAATTCACGCTTCTTTTGTCTTTAAAACCAAACTTAATATGGACTTCTTTTAAGCTTTGTCGCTGAAACATTATTCCTCATCTCTGTAGTATTTCTTCTCCTACTTGAACTTTATAAACAACTTTTCTATAATTAAATTAGAAAACCTTCCTCAAAACTTTCCTTATTTACTGCCACAAACTATTTCCTTAAACAAGTAGGAAATAATTTTCCTTCTTTTTCTTGACCGCCTCAAACTATTTCCTTAACCAAGTATGAAATAGTCTTTCCTTCTCTGTAAGTGTTTAATTCTGAAAGCTTATCCTATTCATATTCAGATACTGTTGGAAAGTGTTGCTACTACCTGCACCACAGAATTTTGCCATATTTTAAAATATTTCAGAACAATGAGTTAACATTAAGTTATTGAGTTCCAAATTACAATATATTTCTAGTTCCTCTTTGTTTAACTAAATTCCATAACTAGTAGTGAGGATACTTGGCATAAACTGGAAAATTCTTGCAACTTCGACAAACATAAAAAATCACATTACCACGATGTAAGTCCAAAACCAAGACATGTTTTGAAATTTTATCTCAACAAAACAATGAAAAAAAGAAAGAAATGAAGATGAATGAAACCATATAGAATTTAGGGATACACCAAAAATCAACGTTGAATCTCCTCCAAAGACAATAGTTAGAGTGACAACTGACTGAATCTTCGTGAATCATGGCAAAAAGAGTAGGCTCTAGTTTACTAGCTGAACGAGTATTGTTCGTACCTCATTGAGCAATAAACAAATTCAACTTCAACAAGAACGATTTTTCACTTTAGACAAAGACCATAATCTGAAAATTCAATAATAGAGTTGCAAGTAATATATTCCATAAGCTAAAGCATCATTAGGATAAGGAGCTGTTATGTAGTAATTATAGCTTGATTTGGTGTCACAATTTGCAATGCTTCAACAACATGTAATCCAAACTTAGTGCCATTGCAAATATAGTTAATCTCTTTGGTATTTGGTTCACTTCTCACAAAACTATTAAACAAAAACATTCCAATTATAAGGAATGTGGTTAGAATTTTCATTCTCAAAATTGAATCCATATGTATCTAGCCTCTCTATTATTGTATATCTTCCTACCTTCTATTTTTTTGAGTTCCACATATTCTTGTTTAAATAGATTTGTCCATCTCTGTTGGTTTCTCCATCAATGAAAATTAAATATTTCATGATTTTGATTAAGCTATTTTTAATGGCTATATGCATGATTAAGCTATTTTTCATGGCTATATTCATTATTAAGCTATTTTTAGTGGTTATATGCGAAAGTTCCCCCACATATTAAAGAGCTTATTGGTGGGATATTGAATTTCAAAGAACTATAAATAAAAATTCAGTCCGAAGCAAATTCAAATTTTACCCAAATAATCACAAATTTTATATTATTAATCTCGTCAACGTTTCATTAGCTCTTTTGAAACATCAAGAATTCGAAACGAAATTCGTTTTCAGCAAAATCAATTTTGAGATATTGACCTTCAAGCTCTTACAAAATATTTTTGGAATAACCTCCAAGGCTCACTTCGATTACAAAACACATCTTCAAATTGAGAAATGTTAATCATATTTTTTCCTATAGATTCCCCTAACTATGATTGTTAAAAAGAAAAGAAATGTATCTATATTTTAAAGATGAAATATGAACATACAAAATTTAAAATTTCTGAATTTACTATTAATAATATGATTGTATAACCACATTGATACAATGAAAATTTTAAAACCATCCTAGTCCTGATTAAAATGGCGTTAAAATTCGATCTATCAAATAAAACAAATGGAATATAATTAATTATTTAAAAGGAAAAATTAAAACCAATTATTCTAAATAATAAAATTTCATTTAATATAATAGTATGTCTTATTAAATAAAGCACAAAGTACAGAAATATCCAGATATTTTCCCAGAAGACTTATTGTCAAAGGCTTTTTTGAAACAACATTTACCTCTACGAGGTAGTGATGCAGTTTGCATACATTTTGCTCTCTCCAGACTCTATTTGTTGTTTTTGTTGTTTGCCTTGGGGGACTTGGTGCCTTGGGACATAATTTCTTTTCTAAACACACAACTTGTCCCAATGAAGCAGTAGCCACATATATCTCAGGGTATTCTGTCGGACATTCTTCGTTGAAAAATTATAGTAAGAACATAAAAAAATATACCAATTTAATTTTTGATACATATATATTAAATCTTGAATAACAACTTTGACTTCACCAATACACTGAGCATAACTTGTGTGATGCAATTTAAAACTCTTGGCTTGAAGTTAGTAGAGAATATATACTTTTCTTTAGCATTCTATTATCTTTCCGGATTGTTTTTAAGCTTTAAATACTGAATTTCATCATAACAATATTATTCATCTCTCAATTCCAAATACTAGTTTCCATACACCTACCCCTCTTTTTTTCAATAGAAAATATGGCTGATGCAGTTGTGTCATTTGCAGTTAAAAAACTGGATGATTTCCTCATAAAAAAGTTTCCCTGCGTAAAAGTCTCAGATATGAAGCTACATACACTCTTTCCTCAGAGATGCAGAACAAAAGAAAAGTGGAGATCATAGAATTCAACAATGGGTGTTTGAAATCAACACTGCTGCTAATGATGTTGTTGCTATACTTGAGACTTACACTCTCAAGGTTGGTAAAAGTGCTAGTTGTCTCAAGGTTTACGCTTGCATCTGTAGGAAGTAGAAGAAATTCTACAATGTCGCCAATGAGATACAACTTCTCAAGCAACGAATTAAGGATATCTCTCGCAAACGAGAGACTTATGGTATTACAAATATCAATAGTAATACCAGTGGAGAAATGACAAGTAATCAGGTCAGAACACTGAGGAACTGAGGAGAACTACCTCATATATAGATGACCAGGATTACATTTTTGTTGGACTTCAGGATGTTGTACAAACATTGCTAGCTCAACTTCTCAAACCATACCCTTGTCGAACAGTCCTCTCCATTTATGGCATGGGCGGATTAGGCAATACCATGCTTGCAAAAAACATCAATAACAATCCTAATATAGTCTCAAGCTTTGCTACACTTGCTTGGATATGTGTTTCTCAATAGTATAACACAATGGATCTTTTTAAAACTATCATAAAATTCATCCAAGGTTGTGCCGAGGAAAATCTAGATTTGTTGGGAAAGATGGCAGAAACAGATCTAGAAAAATCACCTTCTTGATCTATTAGAAGGACGCAAAAACCTTGTGGTAGTTGATGATGTGTGGCAGAAAGAAGCATGGGAGAGTTTGAAAAGACCATTTCCGGATAGAAATAATGGCAGCAGAGTTATTATTACCACGCACAACCAGGACGTCACTGAAAGAGCAAACAACAGAGGTTTTGTCCATAACCTTCATTTCCTAAGCCAAGAAGAAATTTGGGACCTCTTTTTTAGGAAAGTAGTTGATGTTCAAGCAATGGTTCCAGCGATGGAAAGTCTAGCTAAGGATATGGTGGGAAAATGTAGAGGCCTACCTCTTGCAATTGTTGTATTGAGTGGACTACTACCGCATAGATGGGGGCTAGACAAATGGAGAAACGTGAAAGACTGCCTTTGGAAAGACATTGAAGAAGACTGTATTGAAATCTCCTACATATTATCATTAAGCTACAACGATTTGTCAGCTGCGCTGAAGTAGTGTTTTCTCTACTTTGGTGTTTTTCCAGAAGATCGATGATTGATGCTGACAATATAATATAGTTGTGGATGGCAGAGGGTTTCATCATACCAAGAGGAGAAGAAAGAATGGAAGATGTTGCTGAAGGCTACTTGGATGAGCTGATAAGACGAAGCCTGGTTCAACTGGTGGATACATTTTGGGAAAAAGTTATTAAATGTAAAATTCATGATTTACTTCGTGATCTTGCGATACAAAAGGCATTGGAGGTAAACTTCTTTGACATTTATGATCCAAGAAGACCTTGAAATCTGCTTCATGTATCAGACATGCCATTCATAGTGAAGGAGAAAGGTACCTCTCATCACTTGATCATCTTTCTAACTCGAAGTTGAGGTCAATTATGTTTTTTGATACACATTTTTGTGATCCTTTCAAACATATAAATGAGTTCCGGCATATATATATGTTGTACTTGGATATTAATTATGGGGATTTTATACCTAATGCCATAGAGAGTTTGTACCACCTCAAGTTGTTAAGCTTGAGAGATGTTCGTAGTATTCCCCCCTCCATTGGCAACCTCAAGAATCTACAGACACTTTGTGTTGTAAATGATGGCGGATACTCCAACTACCCCATAAGACAACTGACCTAATATATTTAAGACATTTAGTCGCTTCATATTCAGAACCTCTAGTACATATAAATAAACTCACTAGTCTTCAAGTTCTTGAAGGTGTTGGATGTAATCAATGGAAAGATGTTGACCCTATTAATTTAGTGAATCTTAGAGAACTAAAGATGTATAATATTAAGAGATCTTACTCCCTAAACAACATTAGAAGCTTGAAAAACCTTACCAGTCTCAGATTGTTCGGTGAGTATGGTAACTCATCTCCATTATTACCATCCTTTGATTTTCTTAATTGTTGTTAAAAGCTCCAGAAATTGTGGTTAAAAGGGAGATAGAGAAACTGCCTCATCTGTTTCCAAATTCCATCACAATGATGCTCCTTAAGAACTCAAGACTGACAGAAGACCGATGCCTATTTTGGGAATGTTGTTAAACCTAAGGAATCTCATACTAGAAGATGCTTATGAAGGAAAACAAATAACGTGCAGTGATAACAGCTTCAGTCAACTCGAGTTTCTTAATCTTACTGGTCTTCATAATCTAAAAAGATGGCATTTATCCATGTCATGACCCAAAACCTAGCCGCGACTGGCACCCACACTTACCCTCCTATGTGAGAGAACCAACCAATCTAAACCCCAACATTTCAATATAATATCAACAGAAAGTAATGCCGAAGACTTAAACTCTTTAATAAAAACCAATTCAATAACTTCTAAAATTCAACATCTATTATTCCCCAAAATCTGGAAGTCATCATCACAAGAACATCTATGATCAAATTACTAAACTAAGAGTATTCTAAGAAGCTAAAACAAGTAAAACCTAGTCCATGCCAAAACTTCAAGGCATCAAGACATGAGGAAGAAGATCCAGTCCAAGCTAGAAGCATTAGCTCACCCTGAAGATCCGGTGTGACGAAGACTGGCTAGAATTGCGGTTGAGTTGAAGATGACGGTACGTTTGCTGCACTCCACAATTAACAAGGAAGAAAACATAAAAGTAGGGGTCAGTACAAAACACAAGTACTGATTAGGTATCATCGGCCAACTCAAAATAGAAAACAGTATATATCAAGTAATATCATAAATAAACTACAATACTCAACATGTAGCAATAACAAGTACCATAATCATAAATAAGTACCGCCAAGTTCACACATGAGGACTCAAGCCTCAATACCATACTCATTTGGGAATTAGGTTCATTAGATTGAGTATATTAACATATTTCAAGATTCATTATCTTTATTCCCCTCGTGTCGGTACGTGACACTCCGCTCCATATACTATCCTGGTGTCGGAACGTGACACTCCGATCCTCATATACTATCCTGGTACTGGAACGTGGAACCCGATCCATATACTATCCTTGTGTCGGAACGTGACACTCCGATCCTCATTCTATCCTGGTACCGAAATGTGGCACCCGATCCATTTACTATCCTGGTGTCGGAACGTGACACTCCGATCCTCATTCTATCCTGGTACCGGAACGTGGCACCCGATCCTCTATTTCTATCCTGGTACCGGAACGTGGCACCCGATCCCCTAATCTCACTTCTTTCGTTCATCAAGCCTTCTTTTATACCAAGGCATCATCATTAACAAAGTAGATTAGGGTTATCTTTCAAGATTTGGGATTCATAGCTTCATCATGATTATTTATTCACAATTACATAATCATATTCATGCAAGCATACAATCAAGCATATAGAAGGATTTACAATACTACCAATACATATCATTCGCTATTAAGAGTTTACTACGAATAGCATAAAAACCATAACCTACCTCCACCGAAGATTCGTGATCAAGCAAGCAATTTCCCAAAGCTTTGTGTTTTCCTCTTCGTTTCTCCTCTCTCGATCGATCCTCTCTCTCTTTGTTCTTTCTATTTTTCTTATTCAAACCCTCTTTCTTTTACCCTAATTAACATATAATTAAGTATAAAAGATGAGGAATTGACCCACTTATTAACTCAAGGTTACCTCTTTTAACCCCCAAGTAATTAGACTTATTAACATTAACCCACTAACTTTATAATTAAAGCAGGAATAGTCCAAAACGTCCCTTAAAAAATTTAAAGAAATCCGACCCAGCCTAGGATTACGCAGTCTGTGACGGCCCGTCGTGCCTGCGACGGTCCGTCCTGCTTCTCCGTCACAGAGTTCAGAGACTCAATTCTATTAAAGGGTCTGTGACGGTCCGTCGTTCCCACGACGGTCCGTCCTGCCAAGTCGTCACAAAGTTCAGAGAGTCGATTTCAGCACCCAATTTCAGAATTTCTAAGTGTTTTGAAGCGAGACCCTGCGACGGTCCGTCGTGCCCATGACGATCCGTCATGGGGTCCGTCGTCTCAGCCGGTTTTCCAGAAATAAAATCTGCTGCTCAAAACGACTAAACAGGTCGTTACAATAGATACCAATTTACCCATCGTTCGTCCTCGAACGATCACAAGAAGAAAAACAAGGGCGAGAAGGAGTACCTGAATCTTTAAATTGGTGTGGGTATCTTTCTCGCATATCGGCCTCCTTCTCCCAAGTGGCCTCTTCAACTGGTCGATTCTTCCATTGAACTTTGATGGATGCAATCTCCCTTAACCTCAACTTGCGAACTTCTCTACCTAAGATAGCAACAGGCTCCTCCTCATAAGACAAATTTTCATCAAGCAGAACTGAATCCCAACGAATGATGTAGTTTCCATCCCCATGGTATCTTTTCAACATAGACACATGAAATACCGGATGCACTCCGGACAGCCCTGGAGGCAAGGCTAATTCGTAAGCCACCTCCCCTACTCGCTTATGTACTTCAAATGGTCCAATGTACCTTGGGCTTAGCTTTCCTCTTTTACCAAACCGCATCACCCCTTTCTTGGACGAAACTTTCAACAAGACTTGTTCACCCTCCATGAACTCTAAGTCTCTAACCTTTCGATCTGCATATTCTTTTTGCCTACTTTGCGCCGCTAAAAGCTTTTCTTGAATAGATTTCACTTTCTCTAATGAATCCCTCAAAAGGTCAGTACCCCAAGGTCTAACCTCAAATGCATCAAACCAACCAATGGGAGACCTACATCTCCTACCATACAATGCTTCAAATGGGGCCATATCAATGCTTGAGTGATAATTATTGTTGTACGAAAATTTTGCTAAGGGTAAGAAGTTATCCCAATGACCACCAAATTCTATCACACATGCACGAAGCATATCCTCCAACACTTGAATCGTTCACTCAGACTGACCATTGGTCTGAGGGTGAAATGCAGTACTAAGGTCCAACCTAGTACCCAATTCAGCATGCAATGTTTTCCAAAACATAGAGGTAAACTGTGTACCTCTATCTGATATAATGGAGAGTGGAACTCCATGAAATCGAATGATTTCTGAGATATAGATCTTGGCTAGCTTCTCTGCATTGTAATTCACCTTGACTGGAATAAAATGAGCATACTTAGTTAACCTATCAACAATCACCCAAATAGAGTCATACTTACCCATTGTCTTTGGAAGACCAACCACGAAATCCATTGCAATTCTCTCCCACTTCCATTCAGGAATGGGCATTCTCTGAAGTGTTCCTCCGGGCCTCCGGTGCTCATACTTTACTTGTTGACAGTTTGGACATTTGGCAATAAAATCAACAATATCACGCTTCATTCTACTCCACCAAAAGTGTTGCTTTAGGTCACGATACATCTTGGTTGCACCAGGGTGTATAGAATACCTTGAACTATGAGCCTCTGTCAGAATAGTGTTGATCAAATCATCGATGCGGGGTACACATACCCGTCCCTTTATCCTCAAAACACCTTCCTCATCGATTGTTGCTTCTTTAGCCTCTCCTTGCAACACTTTATCTCGAATCCGGATCAATTTCTCATCGTTAAACTACTTTCCCTTAATCTTGTCAAGGAAGGAAGATCTTGCCCCCACACAAGCCAAAAATCCTCCCTTCTCATTTACCTCTAACCTCATAAGGTCATTAGCCAGAATCTGAACTTCTCTAGCCAATGGGCGTCTAGAAACTTGCAAGTGGGATTGACTTCCCATGCTTCCTGCCTTTCTACTTAAAGCATCTGCCACAACATTCGCTTTTCCCGGATGATACAAAATTGTAATATCGTAGTCCTTCAGTAGTTCCATCCATCTCCTCTGTCTCAAGTTCAAATCCTTCTGAGTAATAACATACTTTAGGCTACGATGATCCGTATAGACCTCACATTTAACCACATATAAATAGTGCCTCCATTGCTTTAATGCAAATACTACCGCGGCCAACTCTAAATCATGGGTCGGATAGTTATGTTCATGCACCTTTAATTGCCTTGAAGCATAAGCAATTACGTTCTTCTCTTGCATTAGCACTGCACCCAAACCAGAATAGGATGCATCACAATAAACAATGAAATTCTTACCTTCTACTGGCAAGGTAAGAATTGGTGCCGTAGTCAACAAGGTCTTGAGCTTCTGAAAGCTTTCCTCACACTCGTCCGACCATACAAATGGAACATTCTGCTTAGTCAAGTTCGTCAATTGGGAAGCAATGGAAGAGAACCCCTTGACAAATCGGTGGTAGTAGCTAGCTAAACCAACAAAGCTCCTTATTTCTGACACATTAGTAGGTCTTACCCAATTCTTCACCGTCTCGATCTTAGAAGGATCTACCATCACTCCATCCTTAGAAACTACATGCCCCAAGAAGGACACTGCATCTAGCCAAAACTCACACTTAGAGAACTTGGCATAAAGCTTTTTCTCCCTCAACATTTCCAATACAATTCTCAAATGCTTCTCATGTTCCTTCTTACTTCTAGAGTATATCAGTATATCATCAATAAATACGATCACAAAGAGATCCAGATATGGCTTAAAAATCCCGTTCATCAAGCTCATGAAAGCAGCAGGGGCATTCGTAAGACCAAAAGACATCACTACAAATTCGTAATGCCCATACCTGGTTCGAAAAGCAGTCTTTGGCACATCCGTTGCCCGTATTTTAAATTGATGATAACCGGATCTCAAGTCAATCTTAGAGAAAACACAAGCACCTTGTAACTGATCGAACAAGTCATCAATGTGAGGAAGAGGATACTTGTTCTTAATAGTTACCTTATTCAGTTGTCTATAGTCTATGCACATCCGAAAACTCCCATCCTTCTTCTTCACAAATAACACCGGAGCACCCCAAGGAGATGTACTTGGTCTAATGAAGCCTTTTCTCAACAACTCTTGAAGTTGAGCCTTTAACTCTCTTAATTACGCGGGAGCCACTCTATAAGGGGGTATAGAAATGGGGCGAGTGCCCGGTTCAAGATCAATGCAGAAATCAATATCCCTATCCGGTGGCATACCAGGAAGATCTGCAGGGAACACATCCAAAAACTCACGGACTACCGAAACCGACTCAATCGACGGTACTTTGGTAGTGTCATCCCTGAGATGTGCCAAGAAAGATAAACAACCATTACTAACCATCTTCTTAGCACGAAGAAAGGACACTATACGAACCGGATTGGAAGTGTAGTCGCCCTCCCACACTAACGGATCTGTCCCAGGCTTGGCTAACGTCATAGTTTTAGCATTACAATCCAATATCGAAAAATTCGGAGAAAGCCAAGTCATACCTAGAATTACATCAAAGTCAACCATTTCTAAGATAACCAAATCTACATAAGTGTTGCTCCCCACAAAATTCACCAAACAAGACCTATATACCTTTTCAACTATCACAGACTCACCCACCAGAGTAGAAACACGAATAGGCATGTCAAGTAATTCACAAGATAAATTAAGACCAGTAGCAAATGAAGAAGATACATAAGAAAATGTGGATCCAGGATCAAACAATACAGAAGCCATGCAATCATAAACCGAAAGATTACCTGTGATGACAGCATCAGATGTCTCCGCTTTAGATCTCCAAAGGAAAGCATAACAATGGGCCCTATCACCTGTCTGCCCGTTGCCCCTACCATGTTATGATGTAGTGGCTTCAGTTTGCCCATCACCCTAGCCGTTTAGGTGACCCCCATTACCTCGACCACCACGCCCTCCAGGATGACGGCCTCTTCCATGACCACCTCTACCTCTGACTGTGGGAGGTCTGTAACTCTGTCTTGGACAATACCTCTTAATGTGTCAAGTCTCCCCACATCTATAACATTCTCTGATTCAAGTATCGGTCTCTCAGAGAAGTGTTGACCGGTCTGAGGTGGACCCCCAACTACAGTTTGTAGTGAAGACTGAATTGGTCGGGCTGAGTAACCTCCGGAACCTTGTCCTCTAGAGTAAGAACCATTAAACTCACCTCCCTTTCGAAACCTTTTTGATGTCGACGCCATGGTGAAGTCATCTGGTTTCACTCCTTCCACCTCTATCACGAAGTCTACCACTTCCTGAAAGGATTTCGCTGTAGCCGCTACCTGTAAGGCTGAAATCCGCAACTCTGACCTCAACCCCTTCACAAAACGGTGAATCCGCTCTTGTGGACTGAAACAAAGCTGGGTAGCATATCTGGAAAGTGCACGAAACCTAGCCTCATATGCAGTAACCGACATCCTACCTTGCTCTAGGCTCAAGAACTCATCTCTTTTCCTATCCCTCAAAGTTCGGGGGATATACTTCTCCATAAACAAGCTAGAGAATGAGGCCCAAGTCATATGTGGTGCCTCTGTTGGTTGACACTCAGCATGTGACCGCCACCACATTTTGGCGTTTCCTTGAAACTGATAAGTCACAAACTCAACACCAAACTGTTCTACTATACCCATCTTGTGTAGTAGCTCATGACAGTCAACCAGAAAATCGTAGGCATCCTCCGATTCAGCACCCTTGAAGACTGGAGGTTTCAATTTCAAGAACTTACTTAAAAGTTCATGCTGATCATTTGTCATTATAGGCCCTGTAGTCAGACGAGGAAATGTGCCTATTTCCAATGAGGCATCCATACGGGGAGCCCTAGCAGCGGCATGTCGTACCTCTGAAACCGGAGGTGTTGGTGCAAAAAACACTGGAGGTGCCTGACCCTGATCAGATAACCCGCTAAGATAAGCAAGAACCTGATTGATCATCCCTGGGGTAGGTTGGGGTGGCAATTCCTCATTTTGAACTTGTTCATTCTCCCCTTCCTCACCCTCTCTTACTACTTCCTCAGTCGGTGGAGGAGTCACCGCCCTATCATCAGATGGGCTAGGTACTTGTCCTCTTCCTCTAGAGGATGTCCTCCCACGACCTCTACCACGGCCTCTTGCCGCTACTCCTCTTCGAGCTACAGCCCCAGTGGCTGGCTCAGATGCTTCTTGTCTTGCCGGTGTCGGTGTTGGTGTTAGCGCAGTCGTTGCTCTAGTTCTAACCATCTGCGAAATAGAGTGAAGATGGACAGATACCAATTTGTATCACCTAGATACCAATTGGATTCAAGTAGTTGCACGAAAGAAAGAAAGAAAGAATAGAATTTTCCTGAAGTCTTATAGCCTCTCAAAGAAAAGTAAAGGCGTCCCCCTACCGTTCCTTAAGACTCTACTAGACTCGTTCTTGTGTGATGAGATCAACGAACCTAATTCTCTGATGCCAAGTTTGTTATGACCCAAAACCAAGCCGCGACTGGCACCCACACTTACCCTCCTATGTGAGCGAACCAACCAATCTAAACCCCAATATTTCAATATAATATCAACAGAAAGTAATGCGGAACACTTAAACTCTTTAATAAAAACCAATTCAATAACTTCTAAAATTCAACATCTATTATTCCCCAAAATCTGGAAGTCATCATCACAAGAACATCTATGATCAAATTACTAAACTAAGAGTATTCTAAGAAGCTAAAACAAGTAAAAGCTAGTCCATGCCAGAACTTCAAGGCATCAAGACATGAGGAAGAAGATCCAGTCCAAGCTAGAAGCATTATCTCACCCTGAAGATCCGGTGTGATGAAGACTGGCTAGAATTGCGGTTGAGTTGAAGATGACGGTACGTTTGCTACACTCCACAAATAACAAGGAAGAAAACATAAAAGTAGGGGTCAGTACAAAACACAAGTACTGAGTAGGTATCATCAGCCAACTCAAAATAGAAAACAGTATATATCAAGTAATATCATAAATCAACTACAATACTCAACATGTAGCAACAACAAGTACCATAATCATAAACAAGTACCGCCAAGTTCACACATGAGGACTCAAGCCTCAATACCATACTCATTTGGGAATTAGGTTCATTAGATTGAGTATATTAACATATTTCAAGATTCATTATCTTTATTCCCCTCGCGTCGGTATGTGACACTCCGCTCCATATACTATCCTGGTGTCGGAACGTGACACTCTGATCCTCATATACTATCCTGGTACCGGAACTTGGCACCCGATCCATATACTATCCTGGTGTCGGAACGTGACACTCCGATCCTTATTCTATCCTGGTACCGGAACGTGGAACCCGATCCATTTACTATCCTGGTGTCGGAACGTGACACTCCGATCCTCATTCTATCCTGGTACCGAAACGTGGCACCCGATCCTCTATTTCTATCCTGGTACCGGAACGTGGCACCCGATCCCCTAATCTCACTTCTTTCGTTCATCAAGCATTCTTTTATACCAAGGCATCATCATTAACAAAGTAGATTAGGGTTATCTTTCAAGATTTGGGATTCATAGCTTCATCATGCTTATTTATTCACAATTACATAATCATATTCATGCAAGCATACAATTAAGAATATAGAAGGATTTACAATACTACCAATACATATCATTCGCTATTAAGAGTTTACTACGAATAGCATAAAAACCATAACCTACCTCCACCGAAGATTCGTGATCAAGCAAGCAATTTCCCAAAGCTTTGTGTTTTCCTCTTCGTTTCTCCTCTCTCGATCGATCCTCTCTCTCTCTTTGTTCTTTCTATTTTTCTTATTCAAACCCTCTTTCTTTTACCCTAATTAACATATAATTAAGTATAAAGATGAGGAATTAACCCACTAATTAACTCAAGGTTACCTCTTTTAACCCCCAAGTAATTAGACTTATTAACATTAACCCACTAACTTTATAATTAAAGCAGGAATAGTCCAAAACGTCCCTTAAAACATTTAAAGAAATCCGACCCAGCCTGGGATTACGCAGTCTGTGACGGCCCGTCGTGCCTGCGACGGTCCGTCCTGCTTCTCCGTCACAGAGTTCAGAGACTCAATTCTATTAAAGGGTTTGTGACGGTCCGTCCTGCCAAGTCGTCACGAAGTTCAGAGAGTCGATTTCAGCACCCAATTTCAGAATTTCTAAGTGTTTTGAAACGAGACCCTGCGGGTCCGTGGTGCCCATGACGATTCGTCGTGGGGTCCGTCGTCTCAGCCAGTTTTCCAGAAATAAAATCTGCTGCTCAAAACGACTAAACAGGTCGTTACAATCCACAAGTGCAATGCCTCTCATTAAAGATCTTCTTATCCATCGTTGTTCAAATATGAAGGAGATTCCAGAGAGAATGAAAGACGTGAAGCATTTCAAACATATATGAAGTCTTATTTGATAATAGGAAAGGTAAATTTACAAACAAGTTGCAATCCTACATAACATTTCTTCATTTTCTCTTCTTTTTTTTATAAACTATTAATAATATTTGTGTTAAATCAACAGAGAAGAAGTTTCACATTCACCTTTCATCAACTTGGCTTCTCCAACCATCAATCAACTAATTGGCTGTTTTGGTTTTTCATGTTTAATTCTTTCTGTTTTTGGCTTTTCTTAGTGTGTGGAAACATGTGTTGGAATGCAACTTTTTGTTTTGGATTTTGTGATGACTTAATTAACAGAAGAAAGTTAGAAATGTTCTTAAATTATGTAAAATGAACAAAAATATCCTCAGTCATAGTTTATTTAAAATTATCATTGTCTTCAATAATTTGATTTAAAAATATTATCATCTAATTGATATTAGAAAAGTTAATTTATACCGTTAAGTTCAAATCTAAGTCCTTTTGTATTTAAGTTTGACATAAGAATATAACTCTGCACAAAATATATCATGACTCGTGTCAGATGTCAGAGGTTTGATATTTTCAATACTTCATAAAAAATAAACCTTTTATTATATCAGAGGTACTAAACATAAACTTCAATAATCAAAAAACAAATTGGCTATAAAAAAAAGACACGTATAAAGAAAAACACTAAAAAATGTTTGGGCGGTGTACCCTTTTTCAACCTACGTGGCACTATCTTGTGGGCCCAGCGCATGTTGACAACTTTTGTCAAGCTAGTGCCATTTAGGCCAAAAAGGGGTAGAAAATTATTTATAAAATAAGTTCAAAGGGGTAATAGGACCTTAGTATAGTATAAGTGTGTCTCTAGGATTTCGGGCATAGGAAGAGGGTACTTATGCATTTTCCAATTTTTATTTATCTATTAAATTTTGTAATGCCAGTAATGATAACTATCTCTATCATAAATAAACACTATTTTTTAAGGTATCCCATGAAATTGACAATGATACATTATTTCTAATGAAGGGTTCTTGAGACCCACTTTTAAAAAAATAATAATAATAAGAATAATAATAATAATAATATAATAATAAATAATAATAATAATAATAAGAATAATAATAATAATAATAATAATAATAATAATAATGAATAATAATAATAATTATAATAATAATAATTATAATTATAATTATAATTATAATAACAATAATAATAAATAAATAAATAAAAAGATACATTATCCATCTTAAAGAAACATATGTTGATCAATATTTGTACAACATGAAACAAGAATTTTTATTCGGTAACAATTTCTTGATATGCATGTGTCTATGAGTGGGAGGTGACAACTTCTTATACAAGGTACAAACTTTAAGATGTGTGAAACACTTGTAAACATAATTAATTTTATTTATGTAACTATTTGTAGTTGAACTTTTTAAAAATAAGGGACATGTTATAATAAGTATAAGATATATTAGAACAAAATAAGAAAAGTAGCACCTATATCAATTCAATTGATTGAGTATAACTAAAAACAATCGTAATTCTATTTTAAAATTTAGTTGCACAATATTACTTGCAGGTTTTAGTAATATCTACATTATATAAATTTTTTATACTAATTAAACATGATACACATGGAACGTATGTGTTTAGAGACTAGTAAAAAAAACCATAAATGAGCACACTCTTTAATTATGTATATGACTGCATATCTCTATCTCCCATTATCTAACTCGCTTTCCAATAATATAGCCCCCTCTTCCTATTTATCGACTTTTCTATATATATAGTAAAAAAAATGTGTACGAAAATAAAGTAAAATCGATTTAAAATATGCATATTTTGCACAAAGTTTTGAATTTCGCTTGTGTATATAAAGTATATATAAATTTGGGATAAGACACAAGTATCTATCAAAATTATGATCAAAATCTCAAAGGCATATCTTAATGTCACGATCCAAAACTGAGCCGCGACTGGCACCCACACTTACCCTCCTATGTGAGCGAACCAACCAATCTAAACCTTAACATTTCAATGTATATCAACAGAAAGCAATGCGGAAGACTTAAACTCATTAATAAAACCAATTCAATAACTATTAATATTCAACATCTATTATTCTCCAAAATCTGGAAGTCATCACCACAAGAACATATATGATCAAATTTCTAACTAAGAGTATTCTAAAAATCTAAAACAAGTGAAAGCTAGTCCATGTCGGAACTTCAAGGCATCAAGACATGAGGAAGAAGATCCAGTCCAAGCTAGAAGCGTTAGCTCACCCTGAAGATCCGGTGTGACGAAGACTGGCTAGAATTGCGGTTGAGTTGAAGACGACGGCACGTTTGCTGCACTCCACAAATAACAAAGAAGAAAACATAAAAGTAGGGGGTCAGTACAAACACAAGTACTAAGTAGATATCATCGGCCAACTCAAAAATAGAAGACATAATATCAAGTAATATTATAAAACCAACTACAATACTCAACATGCGACATTACCATTATCATAACTCTTGGTCATAACCCAAGCACATCAATGAGGACTCACGCCTCCCCACTATACTCATTTGGAATTAGGTTCATTAGATTGAATTTATTAACATGTTGCAAGATTCATTATCTTTATTCCCCTCGTGTCGGTACGTGACACTCTGCTCCATATACTATCCTGGTGCCGGAACGTGGCACTCCGATCCTCATATACTATCCTGGTACCGGAACGTGGCACCTGATCCATATACTATCCTGGTGTCGGAACGTGACACTCCGATCCTCATTCTATCCTGGTACCGGAACGTGGCACCCGATCCATATACTATCCTGGTGTCGGAACGTGACACCCGATCCATATACTATCCTGGTGTCGGAACGTGACACTCTGATCCTCATTCTATCCTGGTACCGGAACGTGGCACCCGATCCATATACTATCCTGGTGTCGGAACGTGACACTCCGATCCTCATTCTATCCTGGTACCGGAACGTGGCACCCGATCCTCTATTTCTATCCTGGTACCAGAACGTGGCACCAATCCCCTAATCTCACCACTTTCGTTCATCAAGCCTTTTTATACCAAGGCATCATCATTAACAAAGTATATTAGGGTTTTTTCAAGATTTGGGATTCAATAGCTTCATCATGCTATTTTTCACAATTACATAATCATATTCATGCAATGTCACGACCCAAATCGGGGACGCGACTGGCACCCCCACATTTACCCTCCGATGTGAGCGAACCAACCCATCTAAACCTTAACATTTCAAGATATTTCAACAGAAATAATGCGGAAGACTTAAACTCATTAATAAAGAAAAACAACTCAAAACTATTATTAATATTCCCAAAATCTGGAAGTCATCACCACAAGAACATCTATCTCACTACTAATCTAAGAATGTCTAAAAAGCTAAAACAATTAAAAAACTAGTCCATGCCGGAAGTTCAAGGCATCAAGACTTGAAGAAGGAGACCCAGTCCAAGCTAGACGCATTAGCTCACCCTGAATTTCGATGGAGTGAAGACGGCTTGATCTACTGCTGAGTCGAAGTTGACGGAACGTTTGCTGCATAAACAATAACAAAAAGAAACATAAAAGTAGGGGGTCAGTACAACCACACGTACTGAGTAGATATCATCGGTTAACTCAAAATAGGGAACAATATATATCAAATAATATTATAAATCAACTATAACTCAACATGTAACAACAACAAGTATCATAATCGTCAATAACACCATCAAGTTCATTCATGAGGGCTCAAGCCTCATTACCATACTACTCATTGGGATTAAGTTCATTATATTAAATATATTATCATCTTTCGAGATTCATTATTTTCTTCCTCTTGTGTCGGTACGTGTACGTACACTCCGATCCCCTACCACTATGTGTGAACGTGACACTCCGATCCCCTATATGTGTCGGAACGTGACACTCCGATCCCCTATATGTGTCGGAACGTGACACTCCGATCCCCTATATCTACGTGTCGGTCGTGACACCCGTCCCACTAATACTATGTGTCGGAACGTGACACTCCGATCCCTAATTCTATGTGTCGGAACGTGACACTCCGATCCCCTATATCTACGTGTCGGTTCGTGACACCCGTCCCACTAATACTATGTGTCGGAACGTGACACTCCGATCCACTAATTCTATGTGTCGGAACGTGACACTCCGATCCACTAATTCTATGTGTCGGAACGTGACACTCCGATCCACTAATCTCATTATATCCGTTCATCAAGCCTTCTCTAACCAAGGCATCATCAATCCCAATCACTTTAATTCATCAAGCCTTCCTTTATACCAAGGCATTATCATTAATATCATAGATTAAAGTTTCTTTCAAGATTTGGGATTCAATGGTTTTCATCATGCTTGTATTATCAACATCACATAATCATATTCATACAAGCATACAATAAGCATATAGACAGGTTTACAATATCATCAACACATATTATTCACTATCAAGAGTTCACTACGAATATCGTAATACAAAACCATAACCTACCTCCACCGAAGAATTGGAATCAACAAGAAATTTCCCAAGCTTGCTATTCTCTTCTCTCTCGATCGATCTGCTCTCTCTCCCTTTCTGTTCTTTCTCTTTTGTTTTATCCAAACCCTCTTTCCTTTACCCTAATTAATCATATAATTAAGTGTGTAAAAGGACAATAAAACCCCTCTAATTCACTTAAGGTACCCCTTTTAACCCCTAAGTAATTAGACTTATTAATGTTACCCCTCAATCTTTGTAATTAAGGAAAGAATAATCAAAAACGACCTTTAAAACGTGTGGAGAAATCCCAAACTGCCTGGGATTGTGCAGCCTGTGACGGGCCGTCATGCCTGCGACGGTCGTCACACGGGTCGTGTCCTCCACAGACTCCAGATGGCTGCGACGGCCGTAACCCTTGTGACGGTCCGTCCTGCACCTCCGTCATGACGGTCAGAAACTCGTTTTCTTGCACCAATTTCTCAAAAGTTGAAGTGTTTTGCAACGGGACTCACGACGGTTCGTCGTGGATGTGACGGCACGTCCTGCAGGTCCGTCACAATTTACAGAGAGTCGATTTTCAGTACCCGATTTTCAAACTCTAAGTGTCATGGAACGGAAACACCCACGACGGTCCGTCGAGCCTGTGACGGTCCGTCGTGGGTCCGTGTGGTTTCAGCCAGTTTTTCCAGAATTCCAGAATTTGTTCTGCTGCTCAAAACGACTAAACAGGTCGTTACAATAGATACCAATTTACCCATCGTTCGTCCCCGAACGATCAACAGAAGAAAAACAGTGGCGAAAAGGAGTACCTGAATCTGTAAACAGATGTGGGTATTTTTCTTGCATATCTGCCTCCTTCTCCCACGTAGCTCTTCAACCGGTCGATTCTTCCATTGAACTTGATGGATGCAATCTCTCTCGACCTCAACTTGCGAACTTCTCTATCTAATATAGCAACCGGTTCCTCTTCATAAGTCAAGTTCTCATCCAACAAAACTGAATCCCAACGGATAATGTAGTTTCCATCTCCGTGGTATCTCTTCAACATGGATACATGAAACACCGGATGTACTCCGGACAGCCCTGGGGGTAAGGCTAATTCATAAGCCACCTCCCCTATTTCCTAAGCACTTCAAATGGTCCAATATACCTTGGACTTAACTTACCTCTTTTCCCAAACCGCATCACCCCTTTCATGGGCGAAACCTTCAACAAGACTTGTTCACCTTCCATGAACTCCAAGTCTCTAACCTTTCGGTCTGCATACTCCTTTTGTCTACTTTGAGCCGCCAAAAGCTTTTCTTGAATAGCTTTCACCTTCTCCATAGAATCTCTCAACAGGTCAGTCCCCCAAGGTCTAACCTCGAAGGCATCAAACCAACCAATGGGAGATCTACACCTCCTCCCATATAATGCTTCAAATGGAGCCATGTCGATACTAGAGTGATAACTATTATTGTACGAAAACTCTGCCAAAGGTAAGAAGCTATCCCAATGGCCACCAAACTCTATCACACATGCGCGTAGCATATCCTCCAAAACTTGAATCGTTCACTCAGACTTACCATCGGTCTGAGGATGAAATGCAGTACTAAGGTCCAACCTAGTACCTAATTCAGCATGTAGTGTTCTCCAAAACTTAGAAGTAAACTGCGTACCTCTATCTGATATGATTGAGAGTGGAACTCCATGCAACCGAACGATCTCTGAGATGTAGATCTTGGCTAACTTCTCTGCATTGTAGGTCACCTTGACAGGAATGAAATGTGCAGACTTAGTTAACCTATCAACAATCCCCCAAATAGAGTCATACTTACCCAATGTCTTTGGAAGACCAACCACGAAGTCCATCGCGATTCTCTCCCACTTCCATTCAGGAATGGGCATTCTCTGAAGTGTTCCTCCGGGCCTTTGGTGTTCATACTTTACTGTTGACAATTTGGACACTTGGCAACAAACTCACAACAATATCTCGCTTCATTCTACTCCACCAGAAGTGTTGCTTTAGGTCGCGATACATCTTGGTTGCACCAGGATGTATAGAATATCCGGAACTATGAGCTTCTGTAAGAATAGTGGTGATCAAATCATCGATGCGGGGTACATACTCTTCCCTTGATCCTCAAAACACCTTCCCCATCGATTATCGCTTCCTTAGCCTCTCCTTGCAACACTTTATCTCGAATTCGCCTTAGTTTTCATCATCAAACTGTTTCCCCTTAATCTGATCAAGAAAAGAGGATTTTGCCTCTACACAAGCTAACAGTCCTCCCTTCTCGTTTATTTCTAACCTCATAAGGTCATTAGCCAGAATCTGCACTTCTCTAGCCAATGGGCGTCTAGAAGCTTGCAAATGAGCTAGACTTCCCATGCTTCCGGCCTTCCTACTCAAAGCATCCGCTACAACATTAGCCTTCCCCGGATGATGATACAGATAGTGATGTCGTAGTCCTTAGTAGTTCCATCCATCTCCTCTGTCTCAAGTTCAAGTCCTTCTGAGTGAAGACATACTGTAGGCTACGATGGTCCGTATAGACCTCACACTTAACCCCATACAAATAGTGTCTCCATTGCTTTAGTGCAAATACTACCGCGGCCAACTCCAAGTCATGGGTCGGATAGTTGCGTTCATGCACTTTTAATTGTCTTGAAGCATAAGCAATCACATTTTTCTCTTGCATTAGCACTGCACCCAACCCAGAATAGGATGCATCACAATAAACAATGAAGAGTTTTGCCCTCTACCGGCAAGGTAAGGATAGGTGCGGTAGTCAACAAAGTCTTAAGCTTCTGGAAGCTCTCCTCACACTCATCCGACCATACAAATGGGACGTTTTGCTTAGTCAAGTTCGTCAATTGGGAAGCAATGGAAGAGAATCCCTTGACGAATCGGCGTAGTAGCTAGCTAACCCCACAAAACTCCTTATTTCTGACACGTTTGTAGGTCTTACCCATTCTTACCGTCTCAATCTTAGATGGATCTACCATCACTCCATCCTTAGAAACCACGTGCCCCAAGAAGGACACTGAATCTAGCCAAAACTCACACTTGGAGAATTTCGCATAAAGCTTTTTCTTTCTCAACAACTCTAACACCATTTTCAAATGCTCCTCATGTTTTCTTACTTTTGGAGTATATCAGTATATCATCAATAAACACGATCACAAAGAGATCCAAATATGGCTTGAAAATCCGTTCATCAAGCTCATGAAGGCAGCAGGGGCATTAGTAAGACCAAACGACATTACCACAAACTCATAATGCCCATACCTAGTTCGAAAAGCAGTCTTTGGCACATCCGTTGCTCGTATTTTCAGTGGTGATAACGGGATCTCAAGTCAATCTTTGAGAAAACACAAGCACTTGTAACTGATCGAACAAGTCATCAATGCGAGGAATGGGGTACTTGTTCTTAATAGTTACCTTGTTCAACTGTCGGTAATCTATGCACATTCGGAAACTCCCATCTTTCTTCTTTACAAACAAAACCGGAGCACCCCAAGGAGATGCACTTGGTCTAATGAAGCCTTTGCTCAACAACTCTTGAAGTTGAGCCTTTATTCTCCTTAACTCGCGGGAGCCATTTCTATACGGGGGTATAGAAATGGGGCGAGTACCAGGTTCCAAATCAATGCAGAAGTCTATATCCCTATCTGGTGGCATACCGGGAAGATCTGCAGGGAACACATCCAAAAACTCACAGACTACCGAAACTGACTCAATCGATGGTACTTGAGTAGTGTCATCCTTAAGATGGGCCAAGAAAGCTAGACAACCTTACTAACCATCTTCTGAGCACGAATAAAGGAGATTACGCACCGGATTGGAAGTGTAGTCACCCTCCCATACTAACGGATCTGCCCCAGGTTGGCTAACGTCACTGTTTTAGCATTGCAATCCAAAATCGCAAAGTTTGGAGAAAGCCAAGTCATACCCAGAATTACGTCAAAGTCACCCATTTCTAAAATAACCAAGTCTACATAAGTGTTGCTCCCCACGAAATTCACCAAACAAGACCTATACACTTTTTCGACTATCACAGACTCACCCACCGGAGAAGTAGAAGAAACACGAATAGGCATGTCAAGTAATTCACAATGTAAATTTAGACCGTTAGCAAATGAGGAAGATACATATGAAAACGTGGAGCCAGGGTCAAATAATACAGATGCCATGCAATCACAAACCAAGAGATTACCTGTGATAACAGCATCAGACGCCTCCGCTTCAGATCTCCCAGGGAAAGCGTAGCAATGAGCCCCATTATTTGTTTGTCCGTTGCCCCTACCATGTTGTGTAGTAGTGGCTCCATTTTGACCCTCTCCTCTGCCGTTTTGGTGACCACCATTACTCGGCCACCACGCCCTCCAGAATAACGACCTTACCATTTCCACCTCCCTCTAGCCATTGGGGCTCTGTAACTCTGTTTTGGACAATTCCTCCTAATATGTCCAATCTCCCCACATCCATAGCACTCTCTGGAGTCAGACATGGGTCTCTCGGAGTAGTGTTGACTGTTCTGGGGTGGACCCCCAACTACAGTCTGTAGTGAAGACTGTATTGGTCGATTTGAGTGACCTCCGAAGTTCTGTCCTCTCGAATAAGAACCATTATACTCACCTCCCCTACGAAACCTCTTTGATGTCGATGTCGTGGTGAAGTCATCTGGTTTCACTCCTTCCACCTCAATCACAAAGTCTACCACCTCTTGGAAGGATGTTGCCGTTGCCGCTATCTGTAAGGCTGAAATCCGCAATTCTGACCTCAACCCCTTCACAAAACGGCGGATCCGTTCTTGTGGACTGAAACAAAGTTGGGTGGCATATCTGGATAGTGCGCGAAATTTAGCCTCATACGCGTTTACTGTCATCCTTCCCTGTTCAAGACTCAAGAACTCATCCCTCTTCCTATCTCTCAAAGTGCGGGGGGGGATATACTTTTCCATAAACAGGGTAGAGAATGATTCCCAAGTCATTGGTGGTGCCTCTGTTGGTTGACACTCAACATGTGAACGCCACCACATTTTGGCGTTCCCTTTGAACTGATAGCTCACGAACTCGACACCAAACCTCTCTACTATCCCCATCTTGTGTAGTAGCTCATGGCAATCAACCAGAAAATCATAAGCATCCTCAGATTCTGCACCTTGAAGACTGGGGGTTTCAATTTCAAGAACGTACTAAAAGTTCATGTTGATCGTTGGTCATAATAGGCCCAGTAGTCAGACGGAAATGTGCCTATTCCCAATGTTGTTGCATCCTGCGGGGAGCCATAGTAGCCGCATGTCTATTCTGAAACCGGAGGGTCGGGTGCAGAAACCACTGGAGGTGCTTGACCCTGATCAGACAACCCGCTAAGATAAGCAAGTACTTGGTTGATCATCTCTGGGGTAGGTTGGGGTGGCATTTCCTCATTCTGCCCTTGTTCAGTTTCCCCTTCCTCACCCTCTCTAACTACCTCCTCAGTCGGTGGAGGAGTCACCGCCCTAGCATCAGATGGGCTAGGGGTTCGTCCTCTTCCTCTAGAGGACGTCCTCCCACGACCTCTTCCACGGCCTCTTGCCGTTGTTCTTCCTCGAGCCACAGGCCCAGTGGCTGGCTCAGTAGTTTCCGTCTTTCCGTTGTCGCTGCTGGTGCGGTCGTTGCTCTAGTTCTAACCATCTGCGAAATAGAATGAAGATGGTCAGATACCAATTTGTATCACCTAGATACCAATTGGACTCAAGTAGTAGCACGAAAGAAAGAATGAAAGAATGGAATTTTCCTAAAGTCTTATAGCCTCTCAAGGAAAAGTAAAGGCGTCCCCCTACCGTTCCTTAAGACTCTACTAGACCTGTTCTTGTGTGATGAGACCAATGAACCTAATGCTCTGATACCAAGTCTGTCACGACCCAAATCGGGGACGCGACTGGCACCCACATTTACCCTCCGATGTGAGCGAACCAACCCATCTAAACCTTAACATTTCAAGATATTTCAACAGAAAATAATGCGGAAGACTTAAAACTCATTAATAAAGAAAAACAACTCAAAACTATATTAATATTCCCAAAATCTGGAAGTCATCACCACAAGAACATCTATATCTCAAACTACTAATCTAAGAATGTCTAAAAAGCTAAAACAATTAAAAACTAGTCCATGCCGGAAGTTCAAGGCATCAAGACTTGAAGAAGGAGACCCAGTCCAAGCTAGACGCATTAGCTCACCCTGAATTTCCGATGGAGTGAAGACGGCTTGATCTACTGCTGAGTCGAAGTTGACGGAACGTTTGCTGCATAACACAAATAACAAAAAGAAACATAAAAGTAGGGGGTCAGTACAACCACACGTACTGAGTAGATATCATCGGTTAACTCAAAATAGGGAACAAATATATAAAATAATATTATAAATCAACTATAAACTCAACATGTAACAACAAGTATCATAATCGTCAATAACACCATCAAGTTCATTCATGAGGGCTCAAGCCTCATTACCATACTCATTTGGGAATTAAGTTCATTATATTAAATATATTATCATCTTTCGAGATTCATTATTTTCTTCCTCTTGTGTCGGTACGTGACACTCCGATCCCCTACCACTATGTGTCGGAACGTGACACTCCGATCCCCTATTGTGTCGGAACGTGACACTCCGATCCCCTATATGTGTCGGAACGTGACACTCCGATCCCCTATATCTCGGAACGTCCCTATACGTGTCTGACGTTCGTGACGTCACCCCCTACATATTACTATGTGTCGGAACGTGACACTCCGATCCACTAATTCTATGTGTCGGAACGTGACACTCCGATCCCCTATCTACGTGTCGGTTCGTGACACCCGTCCCACTAATACTATGTGTCGGAACGTGACATCCGATCCACTAATTCTATGTGTCGGAACGTGACACTCCGATCCACTAATTCTATGTGTCGGAACGTGACACTCCGATCCACTAATCTCATTATATCCGTTCATCAAGCCTTCTCTAACCAAGGCATCATCAATCCCAATCACTTTAATTCATCAAGCCTTCCTTTATACCAAGGCATTATCATTAATATCATAGATTAAAGTTTCTTTCAAGATTTGGGATTCAATGGTTTTCATCATGCTTGTATTATCAACATCACATAATCATATTCATACAAGCATACAATAAGCATATAGACAGGTTTACAATCATCAACACATATATTACTCACTATCAAGAGTTCACTACGAATATCGTAATACAAAACCATAACCTACCTCCACCGAAGAATTGGAATCAACAAGAAATTTCCCAAGCTTTCTATTCTCTTCTCTCTCGATCGATCTGCTCTCTCTCCCTTTCTGTTCTTTCTCTTTTGTTTTATCCAAACCCTCTTTCCTTTACCCTAATTAATCATATAATTAAGTGTGTAAAAGGACAATAAACCCCTCTAATTCACTTAAGGTTACCCCTTTTAACCCCTAAGTAATTAGACTTATAAATGTTACCCCTCAATCTTTGTAATTAAGGAAAGAATAATCAAAAACGACCCTTAAAACGTGTGGAGAAATCCCAAACTGCCTGGGATTGTGCAGCCTGTGACGGGCCGTCATGCCTGCGACGGTCCGTCCACGGCCGTCGTGTCCTCCACAAGACTCCAGATGGCTGCGACGGCCCGTCACCCCTGTGACGGTCCGTCCTGCACCTCCGTCATGACGGTCAGAAACTCGTTTCTTGCACCAATTTCTCAAAAGTAGAAGTGTTTTGCAACGGGACTCACGACGGTTCGTCGTGGATGTGACGGCACGTCCTGCAGGTCCGTCACAATTTACAGAGAGTCGATTTTCAGTACCCGATTTTCAAACTCTAAGTGTCATGGAACGGAACACCCACGACGGTCCGTCGAGCCTGTGACGGTCCGTCGTTGGGTCCGTGGTTTCAGCCAGTTTTTCCAGAATTTGTTCTGCTGCTCAAAACGACTAAACAGGTCGTTACATGCAAGAATACAATTAAGCATATAGAAGGGTTTACAATACTACTAACACATATCATTCACTATTAAGAGTTTACTACGAATAGTGTGAAAATCATAACCTACCTCCACCGAAGAATTTTGATCAAGCAAGCAATTCCCAAAGCTTTGTTCTTCTTCTCGTTCGATCGATCCTCTCTATCTCTCTTGTTCTTTCTATTTTTCTTGTTCAAACCCTCTTTCTTTTACCCTAATTAGCATATAATTAAGAATAAAATATGGCAATAATAACCCACTAATTAACTTAAGGTTACCTCTTTTAACCCCAAGTAATTAGACTTATTAACATTAACCCTCTAACTTTATAATTAAAGCATGAATAGTCCAAAACGTCCCTTAAATCACTTAAAGAAATCAGACCCAGACCTGCGACGGTCCGTCCTGCTGCTTCCGTCACAGACTTCAGAGACTAATTTTCCTTGAAGAGTCTGTGACGGTCGGTCGTACCCACGACGGTCCGTCCTGCCATGTCGTCACGAAGTTCAGAGACTTGACTTCTGTGGAAGATGTGTGACGGTATGTCGTGCCCACGACGGTCCGTCCTACCATTCTGTTATGAAGTTCAGAGAGTCGATTTTGGTACCCAAATTTCAGAATTTCTAAGTGTTATGAAACGAGACACCCTCGACGGTCCGTCGTGCCCATGACGGTCCGTCATGGGGTCCGTCGCCTCAGCTAATTTTTCCAGAAATAAAATCTGCTGCTCAAAACGACTAAACAGGTCGTTACACTTAACTAAACTAAGATCGTATTACACCTACTAACATTTTATTACAACTTACAGCAGGTTCATGAACATGACGTAGCTATTATATGCGTTCTTAAATTTCAAGTATGTCTAGGGTAGGTAGCGCAAAGACATTGAAAATGTGCATTGATTTTTTAAAATGAATGAAAATTGTTTTCTACGAGTTAACAACACATTCTCTCAATCAATGTGGCATACTTAGAAGATGATATTTGGTACGTCGATATTATAATACGGGGGCTTAATATTGGTAAAACAAGGAACACATGAATTATTTATGAGTCTGGTTATACCTAGGTCAACTTCAAAAACTAGCTAATGAGATGAAGATTAGCTCGTACCTAACTATCATTAGGATAAGGAGATGTTATTTTTTAATTATAACCTTGATTTGGTGTCACAATTTGTAATGCTTCAACAACAACAGCCAAACTTAGTGCAAGTGGACACATTGCCATTGCAAATAAAGTTAATCTCTTTGGTATTTGGTTCACTTCTCACAAAACTATTAAACAAAAACATTCCAATTATAAGGAATGTGGTTAAAATTGAATATATATGTATCTAGCCTCTCTATTATTGTATATCTTCCAATCTTCTATTTGTTTTAAGTTTCACATGTTCTTGTTTAAATAGATTATTGGTTTCTCCATCAATGAAAATTAAATATTCAATGATTTTGGTATAACTTGTTTTTAGTTTTCACTAAATATTCACAGGAAACCATATTTTCATTAAAACTTTTTTTTTACTCTTCCATTTCTTTAAAACATGTTGCAAAAAATATTATTATTATTATTATTGTATTATATTCCTACTAGGAAAACATACATGGAGTACATTATTTTTTGTACAATTACTTGTATACCCCACTAGTTATGGAACTTTAATTTACTAAATATATTATTATTGTTATCGTATTATATTATATTGTTAGGAAAACATAGTTTTTAACCAATGCATATATATGGCAGCAAAGAAATCTTGCTTTTGTACTGACGTCCATTTTTAGGATTGTCTTGCTTATATCTTTATTCCTGACTTAAACTTGAATCCAAAACTTTATTTAATCATAATCATAAATATTATTTTATATGATTTTGTGTTGTATTATATGTGACGTCTACTTTAGTCTCTTTAAAAATCGTGAAGATAAATAGATAACATAAATTGTAATTTAGAAATATCAATATTTCTTATTTAATTACACTGTTTCAGTTATGCATAAATAAATATGATTGATAAAATGTTTTGTTTGATATTTGCAGAAGGATTTTACTTTTATAAAAATGTTATTTTAAAAAACATGTACAGTATCAACTTTTAACTAATTCTTTATAAATAAATAAGAAAAATTACGCGGTTAAGTAAATTTATTCTACTTAATCAGTCATTATAGTTACGTTTGCTCTAATTACCATCCACAACTAACAGTAAATGTTAATTACACGAGGTGACTTCGAGTTTTTATAATTCGCCGCATTTGTATAATTCGCAACTAACAATTCTTCGTTTGATTTGTATATGACTGTGATTTCCTTTGAGTTTTCAGTTTTATCACTAGATACATTCAATCTTTCTTGTATAACTTGTTGAAGTTTGTATAAACATGTAGTTTTCGGATTTTGTATAGCATAATTTGTAGAATATAATTTGTATAACTGTTTAAAGTTCATATGTTTGTGTTTGTATAAATTAGTTATTTCGAGTTTTATCATATTTGTATAATTCCAAAATTTGTATTACTCAATTATACAAATACACCAAATTATACAAATTATTGTCCTCTCTCGCTCGCCTCTCCTCCCTCTCCCAATTTCGCTCATATCTCTCCTCTTTCCCATCCTTGATCGCCTTTCTCCTCCCTTAACATATAGCTACGAATCGTAATTAGCAAACTACAGTTATAAACATATTTAAGCTATTTTTAATTACTATATGTATAATTAAACTATTTCTAGTGTCTATATGCGAAAAATTTCCCTACACAAATTACTTATGGTAAAGAGCTTATTGGTGGGCTATTAGTTCTGTTGGGCCCTTAATTATCTGTCAATTCTGTATGTTGGACCCAAGCCTGTTAGGGCGTAGCTTAGCAATATATATAGACGCTATGGCAAACCCTATTCTGTAATTTTCTGTTCTTGCCTCTCCATAATAAAACTGCTCCCCCTCTTCCCGTGGACGTAGCCAATTTATTGGTGAACCACGTAAATCTGTTGTCTTATTTTTCGCATTTATATTTTCTCATATTATATCGAATTCCGCATAACAAGTTCACAAGACTGCTTGTTGCTTGTTATAACTAAGTAGAGTTTCTGAAATGTTATTTTCCAAATTTTTATGAAAAATTAACCATATAGTATTCTGCTTCTTTGAATTAATTAGTAAAAAAAAGGCAAATTACATAAAATCATATCTTTTTTAGGTAAAATTACAATCTATTTCTTAAAAGTTTATAATTACAGAAATACTTTAAACTGATACATTAATGGCCGAAAATTCAAAGCACTGATATGTTAAAAAGAGGATCGGATACATGCGTTGATACATTAAAAAAACGGATGGATACATTAATGGAGGGTTGAATACATTAATGGAGAGTCCGAATACATTAATGGACACAAAATCAAAGCATTGATACATTAAAAAGGGGGTCGGATACATGCATTGATACATTAAAAAGAGGGTTGGATACATTAATGACATTTTTTACTTAAAATAAAAATGAGGAATTTTGATATTTGTGAAACTTCTAAGGGAATACTGGTAATAAGTAAACTAAAAGATGGGATTTGTATAATTATTCCTTATTTTTTTAGCTTAAAGCACTTGAATATATATCAACATTATCAATATATTTTATAATTCGAAATGTGCTCTTGATTTATCAATTGGAGCAAACAATATTTACAAAAATCAAATGCAAGTTGATAATAAAGCACATGTGGCTGACATAGATGCATCTATACAATATTAAATGGTCCACATTACGGGTGAATAGACTCATTTTCACCTTTTTATACATTACAAAATTTTAGGAGTTACAATCTCAACATTAGCTGGTACAACAATAATTTTATGATGAGAACAAACAACACAAGAGAACTCTTTAAGAATTTATTATTGCTTCAATGTATATAACCACATGAATTCTCATTTATTTTCATATCACATTTGAATCGAGATGGTCATCAATCGATCATGCCAACTGATATTTATTTAATAAACTTCTACTTTATTTTGCGTGTCATTTCATCATCATGCCCATAATTAGTTACCACAGACAAAATGAAAAATAAGTAATCTTTCATAGTTATATCCACTTTAATTGTAGTAATGAAGATCTTAAATTTTTTCATATTTTATAGTCTCGATATTTTTTCTTTGAATATGTCTTTGAAACATAAAACGTTCTTTTGAGACTTACTATAATTTTAATATCACGAGCAATTTTATTAATTTGGGTAGTAGCACATTAGTTCACCAAAGCTTGCAATTAACATTGGATACAACCACATACTTCATATTATTGTTTGTGTCGTAAACATCTCTTTCAAGAAGAAACGTATATCATCATTTTATGGTCAAAATCATTACAAGTAAAACTTGTTTCTTTATTTATTTTTGTCATTAGTATCTCCTCCCTTTCGTTTAGCATATGGTAAATATTATTCTTTTGACGTATATAGATACATAATCAATGACTTTTTTTGTGTTCAAGGATTATTTTCTTCTTTTGTCATTCGATAGTTCATTATAAAACATACCACAATATTTTGATGTACTTTATAAAAACTAAAAATTTCTTTATTTCTTTCTAACCTCCCGTAGGGGTGAGTTGTGGTATCTATTAAATGATACATGAGTATGTCCTTATTTATAATTTTCATCATCTCTTTACACATTCACTTTTAAGAATGATCCACTTTTCATGATATTTATCACAAGTAACATTCTGTTCAAGGAATTGACTATAATCATATATTCTTGCTTCATAATTATTCCTTTTATTAGAAGTTCATTATCCTGTTTGGAAATTTATCATATTTATATGACATACTTGAAATCACTTTTGAAAGTCAAGTGTGTCATCACTTTTTCATCATTTTATTTAATAGGGGATTTATAAACTTATCAAATTATTAGATCTCATAGAGAACATGTTTCTAATGACCTTTCATATCATTTGATGACAAAAATTACCTTCACTCTTCGAAGGACCATTTTGAGAATTCATAATGTTCTTTCTTTTATAATTTTCGCTATGATGAGTATTATTATTTTGTCCATTTACGTTCATATTCATATGTCAAATCATAAAATAATCTTGTCATCTTTCAAACTTTTATTGTATTGCTATCACATTCACGTAAAGGAACGGAGCATAGTCAGTGGGACGAACTTCACTATTATTAGCAAGAGCATATCAATTTGCTCGATAATCATTATATATCAATATATTGCATGAGACTTTAACTCAATTTCTTATCCATACAAAGGCGTGTTAGGCCAAACTAAAAAGGGACTTGGACCCAAAGTCTTATTATCATGATGCATCGAAAATTTAATCAATGTCTTACCCTTTTGATGCGGTGAAATTTGAATCCACCGTTTTACCTCAATCAATGAAATCATATATAGTCCAAAATAAAATACATCCTCGAGCCTTTAAAATATTGTTACTTTGTTATTAATAGCACAAATAAATTTAGTCATAATAACACTTCAAAAGATCATTTACAAATTATTACCTAAACAAAGTTGAGTCCTCACAGGTGACTCTAGATACTATTTTCAACTTAAAACTTTTATGAATAATTTACTTATTAAAAGATCAACAAATTAATCCTCAACATTGACTTCATTTGTTGCTAGTCAAGAAAATTTCTTTCTTCAATAGTAATACATAGATAAAGCAACTAGAGGTGAACCCTAATAATTATAATAAATAAAATGATATTTCAAATTAAATTCAACTTATAAGGATAATTATTTGGCCCGTCATATATATTTTATCATATTTCATGATTCAAGATATATTCAACCTCATTAGAATTGTAAAGATTATTACTTTAAAATTTACATAATAATTCATAATAACAAAATCCTTCTAACTTTTCAAGATAAGAAATCATTCAAATGCATATTTGTAATGAAAAGAAAACTCAATATGCTAAACATAGTGAAAAATGAAATGAAATCTTTTTGAGGCATTGAACTATATATTTTAGGATCAGTAAAATTTGCCTTCATGCTAGAAATGAAACTTTAAACATGTGCAGATGAATATTTTATCGACAATACATATATATTCTGATATTTCCACATAACATGTCAATAATAATCTCCCTTTACCTTTTATAAGTTAATTAAAGTGGAGACCTAAAACTCAAATGATAAGATCAGTTTAGAGCAACTTACAAAAAATAATTATAGTTATAGTTATAAAGTCCAATAGCTATAAGTATGATATTTATAAAAAATGACTTTATTTTAGCTCTTTTTCCAGCTATATTATTGTATATATTTTTTATTTTTCTATTTACGCATTGATACAATTTTAATTACAATGAACTAAATAAGGAAACTATATTAATTGTATGAATTCAAATTAGTATCTTTATTTATAAAATTTAAAGTATTAATATATCAAGAATACAAGTATTTGTATAAACTTAATGTACTAATATATTAAACAAGATAAAGTATAACAATCTAGCATATGAACACAATAATTTGAAAAACGAATACATTGTTGTTAAACAAAAAATGAATACACTAATATAGTATACATATGAAAATTGTTGTTGAACAAAAGATGAATATATTTGACAAATACATAAACAAAAAAAAATAATAGAATGTGTGGGTAGCAAAAGTGTGCAAGTAATCGGTTGTATAAAAAAATGAAAAAAATCAACAAACATCAATCTCTTTTTGGTCAAGTTTTTCTTATAATACTTGAGGCTTAGTATTGACTCATGTATTTGTTTATAAAAAATTGTATAAATGTATCTAATTATACTTGTATTGCCTAATTAACCTTTCAAATTTGATAGATTACTTATGTATCCAAATAAATATGTATTCAGAAATTACCATTTCAACTTGTGTTAATAGAATACAAGTATCTATGTATATAACTATTCTACTATATACAAATTTGACAATTACAGAAACCTCAATCTCTTTTTGTGCGTCTTCTTCTTGTACTACTTTTTTTTTTTATAACTATAGTCATTGTAATATAGAATCAAGTCAATTGAAAGCCCATAAAATAGATGCAACATATATGTATACAACTATGATCTTCATAAAGACGAGGAGAAAATTAATCAAGTGATATCTGATGAATTCAAATTACAAAAATTGCTCCTAAAATCATCAAGAAGATCTTAAATTCAATGAAATTTGGGAGAAAAATACATAAATTTTGTGATATAGGAAGATTGATGAAAGAGAAAGTATAAGTGAGGGTAAACATGAGGAACCAATCACATAAAACATGCCTAGACATAATAAATTAGGTGTGTAACAATAACTTTCCTATTTAATATCAATAACTTTTCTAATTATTTTTATATATAATTAACTTTGCTATTTATTGTGTAATTATATCCATATAACATTAAAAAAAAATGAATTGTAGCTTTTTATTTTAAATGTATATTAATGTTTGCCATATTTTGTAGTTTTTCCTTGAAAATATTAAAATGGGTTGAGATAGAAGTTGGGTTGGGTCTTGACCCGCCCAAATTTACTTTGGGCTCAAATGGGCTTAAAAACGGGTTGGGTCTTGACCAGCCCAATTTGATCCGATTAATCTCAATAATTTAGCATAATATATTTAACTTTTATAATCACAATTTGAATTTTAGCTCGAAATTATTTTTTTTAAAAGTAATAAATGGATAGATAAACCCTAAAAGATGCTAAATAGATAATAATTTATACCTTAAATATAGAACATATCGTAATAAAAAGTTTTAAAACAGGATGAAATTGGAGACTGAATTGGACTCAATTGAGGATTCTCTTCAAATGGGTTATGCTTGAATGAGTTGAGATTGAACCCAATTCAAATTATCTTGAGCCCAACCCTTAAAATTCTGAGCGGGTTATCCTATGTTTAGGTTCACTTTTGACACCCCTAATTTCTACCACCTCAAAGATGAGGCATAATCAGACGATTGGAGCTACACACAAAATTTAATATGAGGGGGAAGTGACCTAGAAGGTAGAGTTGGCAACATAAATGAGGTAGAAAGGTTGGAAATAAGGTCTATGGGTCATAATAGTAAGAGCGTGTAGCTAAAGGTTTGGTGGGGTGACTTTCATATTGCATGCTTCCTTTGAACAATAACATGATATGATATAATGTGGTGGATTCAAGTATAAAATGATGCCTACCAGTATGTAGAGTTTATATTAATACGATGATCCCTGACGATTTCTAATTCTCTTTCTTTATGGTAGGAGACGTGTCTTATTTGAATCTTGTAATTTCTTATAACCCCTCGTACCTGTTTAGACTAGTCCTTCGGGGAGGCTTTTGCATATCTCTTGACAAAAATGCTTTATTTTAACCGAGTTGAGTATTTCTATATCTTAATAAAAATAGGGAGTTAGCTTATATTTTGTTCACTTCCGCATTTGGGGATAAGAGTTCTCTTATCTAGGTGTTAGAGGATGCAGTGGGTTGGATCATAACAATATATTAAAACGCGAGATAGAAGTAAGGAAGTAAGAAAAGTGATGAACGTCAACATTTCATTAATTAGAACAAAGATGCAGATTATAAATATGGTGTACTCTAATTTGGTGACATGATTACAAGCTTGTAAGGTAACATTGATAAGATCCAATAGTAGAACAAGTGCCAGAAATATAAAATATTTGTTGTGCATGGAGCTAAACACCTACTACCTCTAAGGATTTTGATGAACTCAAAGCACCTATATATATACTGCTCTGCAGGAGGCTCAAAACCTGCATAACGTACAAAAGTCAGGATGAGTGAGTATCAAAAACATGTGTACTCACTACATCCTTAAATGAAGTGATATCGATAGTGAGGATCAATCATAGATAGATTCCTCTTTCCAACACACACTCACACTCACATATATCAAAATAAGAACGCAAGACATGCATTGACTGTGAGCCAAGGGGAGTAAGGACGTTTGTTTGCACAAGGATTACTTCATTACATTCAACCACGCACACACTTGCATATGTATATTGAGAGATAATAAGTTTCGACATTGTTGTTGGGGGAAATTAAAGTATTGATAAGCTTAAGATTTTGTTATTGTATATTTTTTAACGACTTGATCTTAGTTTTACTACTGGGGTTAAGACAGGAAGGTTTGCCCCAGACATGGAAATACGTTATTGCTGATGAATTGTACCCATCTTTATCAGAATCAGCAATGCAAGTTCTATTGAATGTTAGTTTAGACATTCTATCTAATTTTTTTTCTTGATTTAGCTACATGAATTGGATGGACAGTTGAGAAAACAAACGATGATGAGGTGGTGCTACTCGATCTTAAATAGGTGGGAAGCCAATAATTCTGAGTTGATTAATGAATCCAATTGAGGTAGAATGAAAAAGGTAGCAAGAGGTGGACGTACGGTATAACTGGAATATTGCTAACACAAATATATATATAGTAGCAATGAACAAAAAATTCTTAGTTGTTGTGGGAGGTGAAGATATGGCTAATATGTGCTAGAGTTGATGTAATTTATGAGTAGAGGAACTACCCTAACTTGTCATAGTCAAAACCAATATATATTGACCCTACAACAAGGCATTTGAGGTGAAAAAAGAAAAGAGTATTAGAGCAGCTAGCCTACACCCCATTCATACAAATTAGGTTGAACAAACAAAAAGAGTTTTACGTTGAATGACATTCTCCAATATGCAACATATACAAGAAATTGTTCAATATTATATTTTCTTTAGATGGTTAGTGCCTTATGAGAAATAACAAGGTAATCATTCTTATATATAAACCTTATCCAAAAAAAAAAAAATGAAATTTTCCCTATAATAAAAGAAGTACATACATACCTGGTCATGCTATGAGCATCAAATGGAGAATCCAAAGCTAAGGAAGATCTATCAAGCTCTTCATCTAATTGTTGTTTTTGCATTTGCAACATGGATATTTTTTTACAAAACGAAATATTATTTTTTACCAGTTCAAGCTCCTTTTCAAGTGCTTCAATTTCCCCCCTCAACTTTCTTTCAATTGCAAGACAACCATGCACAGGATTTTCCTTCCTAATCTTAGCCTCTAAAATTAGACTTTCAACAAGTTTTGCCTTCTCATCATCAGCCACAGAATTAAGATGCTTGATTGTATTATTTACTCCAAAAAGTCTATAAACATTTAGAAAATCTTCATCTTTAGTACAAGGAAAATATGGAGCTAATTGACAATTTGGTTCACATTTTTTCCTTTGGTGCTTGCACGCTGCACATGTAGTAACAAACATTATATCAACATTCATATGCCTTCTTCCACTTGAGAATTAATCTTAAATACTTGATTGAAAATGAAAATGAAAATAAGCAAAGATTTATTTCTTTTTTTATTATGATTTTTTTGTGAATATACAAAAATATATAGGGATATAACTATTTACTACTTCTATATAAAGTAGGCAAACAAGATTGATCATGTAAGTCAAAGATTTCATTCATAAAAATTAGAGATATGTTTAGTAGGAAAATCTTTCATGTTAATAAATATGTTCATACTAGGGTAATTACTTAAAGAGATTCACCTAACATTATTGACATAAACATGACTCTTAACTTGGTGTAGCGAAGCCAAAATTAGAAGTTTGGGGTTCTAAATCAATTTGTTCGGGTTCACAACTTAATATAAATAATTTTTTAAATTTTCTAATACAAATATAGAATCTACGAAAAAGTTAGTGGATTCGTCCGAATGCATGATTCCACACCTAGTTTCGCCTCTGTAAGCTGTCAGCTGCCAACTAAGACCTTTAATTTTTGGTGTGCACAGGTAGACACTTAAACTTATAGAAAATTGAACAAATAGACACATTCCTCTTACATGATATCCAGCATGGCAATTTTGTATCATACGTGGCGTCTGACGTGTATTATGTCAAGTAGGACACGTTTGTCTATTTGTACAGTTTTATATACAAGTTGTGTCTACTTGTGCATAATCAAAACTGGAGGGCATATTTATCCGCTAAAACAAGTCAAAAATTATATTTATGTGTTATGCCAACATTGTTATTGATCAAACTAAGTTCATTATTGAGTGTGTAATTGAGAAAATAAGAATGAAATATTAGCAGAACAAATTAAATGTTACTTGCCTTTTTTTTTTCTAATCATAAAAAATTCCAACTTATAGATTTTCTTAAAGGTTTAAGAATATCTTACAAATCTGCTAAAATTTCTCCAAAAACATAATTAATTTTTTCCAAATATTATAGGACATCAACCGCTTCAATCTATTGTAAGACAATGATAGGGCTATCAATAACATAAGCTTAAATTTAAAAAAAAAAAAATTACTTTGTCATATCAATTTTTTTTTTTGTGATTAATTTAGATAAATGATTCCATAAGTTGAGTGATTTTAGATATAAAATAAAGTTCAAAGACTTTGCTAGATAAATTTTCAAACTTCAGTGACTTTTTTGAGATATTAACTCACTTTACAATTTTAGTGTGTACGTTAACTACACCTGAATCCAAAATTAATCGGGATAAGCTTTATGAATAGTTATCACTGTAAATATTATTTCATTCAAGTTCGTAATATCCAATAAATTCTTTTCGGTAAACAAAATTTCATTTATACAAAAAGTGATATTAACATCTCACGGATAGCAAACCTACTTCAATATCGAAACTTCACCCAAAAAACTCTACCGAAATAAATTCTTAATCACACGCTAATCGAAATGATCCTCAATCATCAAGATTGGAAAGAGTTGTTGGGATTTATGCAGTTTTGATGATTCACAAAGAAAGAAGAAACATTTCAGTCAACACGGTTCAAAGGTACACTTTCACGAGCTGTTGAATTCGAGAAATCTTCTAAAATGAATAAAGACGGGAGTGCAGAAATAAAGGAATGGATAATGTTAATTTCGTGAGGAACCCCAATGAAATAAACATCTCATGAATTGAAGAGAAAGAATCAATGAGTTTGATTTGAAGAAGGAGTCTAATGAGGCAAGTAGTTTTAATTGAAGAAGGAGTCTCACTTAAAGTAGAACTCTTAAAGTTACTGTTGAATTGATGTATTGGAGTTTGACTACAATACAACAGAATCAATGAATGTAATTTTAAGAAGAAGTCCAAAGAAGGTAGGAGTTTGAATTGTAGAAGGAGTCTTACTTGAAGTAGAACTCTAAGTCAAGAGAGTTCAAGTCAATAAGGAGTTTGAAGTGAACAATAACCCTATGATAAATTGTGCTTAAATAGAATTTAAGTCGTTCATAATACTTCTGCACTTACAGAGAAACAGAGTAATTGAGAAATTCACTTCTCAAGTGCTACCAGCGAACTGAAGGAACACATCGAAGAACCTGATCCTTTTACAGAGTTTATTTGTTAGGAGTTTTTTTCTTTATGAATGAGTCTTGATGTAATCTTATTTCAGTGAATTATAAACTGAATTAGGAGTGTTGTCTTCATGTTGTAACAACTTGAAGAGTTGGGAACGCATAGCTTGGGAGGTTTGTGTTGAAGGTTAGGAATTAGAGTTAGCTCCTAGGATTATAAGAGTTGTAGTCTAAATCTATAAGTTGAAGTTAAGGTAGGTTGCAAGGTTTGTAATTTATCTTTCGTGGAGGCTCGTAGTTGATTAAGTGAAGTTGGAGTTAAATCTTGTAAGGGTACAGGTTGTGGTTTTTACACCTTTTGAGTCGGGTGTTTCCACGTAAAAATATTTTATTTTACTTACTATCTTTACTGCTTTGTTGGAACACGTTAGGCAACCTGTTTCATACTTAGGTGAAAAGTTAAAATCAGTAAATTATTAGGTCGTGTTGCTAGATAAATTTTTAAACTTGAGTGACTTTTTGAGATATTAACTCACTTTACAATTTTAGTGTGTATGATAACTACACCTGAATCCATAATTAATCGGGATAAGCTTTATGAATAGTTATTACTGTAAATATTATTTCGTTCAAGTTCGTAATATCCAGTAAATTCTTTTTCGGTAAACAAAATTTCATTTATACAAAAAGTGATATTAACATCTCACGGATAGCAAACCTACTTCAATATCAAAACTTCACCCAAAAAACTCTACCAAAATAAATTCTCAATCACAAGCTAATCGAAACGATCCTTAATCATCAAGAATGGAAAGAGTTCATCAAAAGGGATCCAATAAAATCCACATTGATAGGATTTGAAATTGTGTGTGGGAGGGGGGGGGAATAATTCTAAAATTACTTCGAAAATCAAAAGGGTAAAACTATTTTTTAATTGAAAATCAAGTTCTACAAGGCAAGATGAGTTGTGGTTTAGAACCCCATTAAAAATGAACAAGAATCGAGCTATTAATCAAGAACTTACTATCTTTCCAACTTTGGAAGAAAAATCTCAAAGCCCACATTTGAAATGCGGTCAAAAATGAGAAATTTCAAAAGACTTTGTCATATTAGTTTACCACAATAGAGGACCTTAAATATTGAAAATCAATGAAAACCTATTTCAAATCGACCTTCTAATCAATAACTTTTTATTTCTCTACTTTTGGATTTAAAATTTTAATTTAATTGATAGAAATCATGAAATATGAAAGGGATATTCTTGAGAAAAGATTAAAATAGGTTATAAATATGTACCAAGTGATTCTGTAAGAAAAACACATTAAAAATCCCCTCAAAGCGACTTTTCTAGCTCCCAAAATGTCAAAAATATGAAATGAGTTCGAATAGTATTTAACTCAGTGATCTTGTCACTAAAACCCATGTTTCGTCGCTAATTGTCTATTATTCTCCACTAAAAGTGTGCACTAGCAACCTTGAAAACATATTTTGACCCTCAAAACTCATTCGGAATCCTATAAACACGAATTTTAAGTGTAAATTCATTGTAAAACTTGTTTTGGAATCAATGAAAATCGTCGGGTTGAAAAAACAAAGATGGTTATGATCGAAATACCGCTCTAAACCCATTTACACAAAAAACAACTTTTTACCTAAATATTTAAATCACACCCCAAGGTTTCGGGACTCTAACCAATCACCTTACCAAGCCAAACTCGACGTTCCAAACTGAATAAAACTTATAAAATTCCCATACAATGATCGGAATACATAATGTTGACCAAAGTCAACCATATCAAAACATTTCAACTCAAAATTGACAAATCACAAAAAACACACCCGATCATATTGGAAACCACACCAAAACATTCACGCAACCCAAATTCAGGATGAAAAAATCCCTATTTAATTATTTTTATCCCCAAATATCAAGTTCAACTCATTCTCCTGAATCCCCAAATTGAATAAGTCATCCTCTCCAATATTTCTTTCTCTAACGAAGAAGAAGGAAGCTAAGGTTCCAAGATCAAGTCTCCTAAATCCTCCATCAATTTCAAGATTTTGACATCAAGGTATGATAATTTTCACCTATGGAGCTCTTTCCTCCATACGGTTCCTAAATTTTCCAATTTACAAGTTAGAAATCTCCTATTAGTCATGGGTTCCTTTCAATATTGATATAATTGATTGTTTTATGAACTATTATGTATGAAATGAGACAATCCTATGTTTTTAAGATGAATTCTCATGAACCCATGCTTAACCCTTATTTTCTAGATCATGATGATTGAAAATGACTTTTGAATTATGAATGATAAATTTATGAAGATATGCATGTTCTTATGAAATTGATTAAATATGATATATGTTACTCTGGAAGTAAAGCATAAATATTGTTGTTGATTCTTGTGAAAGGAATTCTCAAATAGTTACTCATTACATAAATGTAAAAGGTTTTCTCACATAAAATATTAGTGTTGAAAGGTTATACTGTTATTCAACCTGTATTATAAGGTTAGCCTAAAAAGACAGAAACAGAATAAGATGAAACAGAAAGTAAAAACAATACAAGAAGTACAGGAAACTACTGTGTGTCATTAAGAAATTTAATATGCTCACTATACCGGAGGTTATGGATTAATTTCTCCCAAGATAAAACGGATTAATCCTGTTAAAGAAATAGTGATACCTCAAATTTCTTTAACTTCAGCGAAATTCAGAACAACAATAAGTCACACAGACTCAGTCGATCGACACTTTGATTTGTTTGAAAGAAAAAATTTATGCAGAGTAGGAAAAAAAATTCAGTATTTGAAAAAACGAAAATTGACTTCCTTTTATAGCCATTTCCAGCAAGAAACGTGTCTTTTCAGAGAAATCTGTTAAGACCCGTTTTATCCAGAAAGTTGTGTCTTTTGGAAAAAATAATAACTTTTCAGAAAAATGTGTCTGTTAGGAAAATAACGACTTTTTGGAAAGAGTAACAACTTCTCGGAATGTTACCGTTACCCGCAAATTTATAAGAGATAATATTAACAAGATTTACTTGATTTAACAAAAACTGATTAAATAAATTGTCACGACCCAAAAACCGAGCCGCGACTGGCACCCACATTTACCCTCCTATGTGAGCGAACCAACCAATCTAACCCTTATCATTTTAACATATATCAACAGAAAGTAATGCGGAAGACTTAACTCATTAATAAAATAAAATCAATAACTATTATTATCCCCAAAATCTGGAAGTCATCATCACAAGAACATCTATGATCAAATTACTAACTAAAAATATCTAAGAAGCTAAAAATACATAAGAAGCTAGTCCATGCCGGAAGTCAAGGCATCAAGACTTGAAGAAGAAGATCCAGTCCAAGCTAGAAGCATTAGCTCACCCTGAATTTCCGATGTAGTGGAGACTGGCCTGAATTATTGTTGAGTCGAAGACGACGGCGCGTTTGCTGCACTCCACAAATACAAAGAAGAAAACATAAAAGTAGGGGGTCAGTACAACAAGTACTAAGTAGATATCATCGGCCAACTCAAAATAGGGAACAATATATATCAAGTAATATTATAAAATCAACTATGATACTCAACATGTAGCAACAACAAGTACTATAATCATCAATAAGTACTACCAAATTCATCCATGAGGACTCAAGCCTCAATACCATACTCGTTTGGGAATTAGGTTCATTAGATTGAGTATATTTATCATCTTTCAAGATTCATTATCTTTCTTCCTCTTGTGTCGGTACGTGACACTCCGCTCCCTCTTATTCATTACTCCTCTTGTGTCGGTACGTGACACTCAAATCCCCTACTACTATGTGTCGAAACGTGACACTCCGATCCCCTAAATCTACGTGTCGGTTCGTGACACCCGATCCCCTAAATCTACGTGTCGGTTCGTGACACCCGATCCCCTAAATCTACGTGTCGGTTTGTGACACCCGGTCCCCCTAATACTACGTGTTGGTTTGTGACACCCGATCCCTTAATTTTATGTGTCGGAACGTGACACTCTGATCCCCTAATCTCCTTCTATCAATTCATCAAGCCTTCTTTCTCACCAAGGCATCATCAAACTCATTATTTTAGTTCATCCCGCCTTCTTTTATACCAAGGCCTCATCATTAAAAAGAGATTAGGTTTTTATCAAGATTTGGGATTCAATAGCTTCATCATGCTTAATATAATCACAATTAGTAATCACGTTCATGCAAGCATACAAATCAAGCACATAGCAGGGTTTTACAATATTATCAACACATATCATTCGCTATTAAGAGTTTTACCACGAATATCGTAAGAGAATAAACCATAACCTACCTCCACCGAAGACTAGTGATAAAGCAAGAAATTCCCTCAAAGCTTGTGTTTTCCTCTTCTCCCTCGTTCGATCCTCTCTCTCTCTCTCTTGTTCTTTCTATTTTCTTTATCCACACCACTTTCTTTTACCCTAATTAACATATAATTAAGAATGAAAGATGGTAATAATGACCCACTAATTAACTTAAGGTTACCTCTTTTAACCCCCAAGTAATTAGACTTATTAATATAAACCCTCTAACTTTATAATTAAAGAAGGAATAGTCCAAAACGTCCCTTAAAACGTGTAAAGAAATCCGACTCCAGCTGGGATTATGCACCCTGTGACGGGCCGTCGTGCCTGCGACGGTCCGTCCTGCAGGTCGTCGCCAAGTTCAGAGACCCAAATTTCCACCATGGGTCTGTGACGGTCCGTCATACCTGTGACGGTCCGTCCTGCAAGTCCGTTACGAAGTTGAGAGAGTCGATTTTCAGTACCCAATTTCAGAATTTCTAAGTATATTGAAACGAGACCCTGCGACGGTCCGTCGTGCCTATGACGGTCCGTCGTGGGGTCCGTTGCCTCAGCCAATTTTCCAGAAATAAAATCTACTGCTCAAAACGACTAAACAGGTCGTTACAATAGATACCAATTTACCCATCGTTCGTCCTCGAACGATCAAAAGAAGAGAAACAAGGGTGGAAAGGAGTACCTGATTCCGTGAACAGATGTGGGTATTTTTCTTGCATATCAGTCTCCTTCTCCCAAGTGGCTTCTTCAACCGGTCGATTCTTCCATTGCACCTTGATGGATGCAATCTCCCTTGACCTCAGCTTTCGAACTTCTCTATCTAAAATAGCAACAGGCTCCTCCTCATAAGACAAGTTTTCATCAAGCAAAACTGAATCCCAACGGATAATGTAGTTTCCATCCCCATGGTATCTTTTCAACATAGACACATGGAATACCGGATGCACTCCGGACAGCCCTGGGGGCAAGGCTAGCTCATAATCCACCTCCCCTACTCGCTTAACTACTTCAAATGGTCCAATATACCTTGGACTAAGCTTACCTCTTTTACCAAACCGCATCACCCCTTTCATTGGCGAAACTTTCAACAAGACTTGTTCACCCTCCATGAACTCTAAGTCTCTAACCTTTCGATCTGCATATTCTTTTTGCCTACTTTGCGCCGCTAGAAGCTTTTCTTGAATAGATTTCACTTTCTCTATCGAATCCCTCAAAAGGTCAGTACCCCAAGGTCTAACCTCAAATGCATCAAACCACCCAATGGGAGACCTACATCTCCTACCATACAATGCTTCAAATGGGGCCATATCAATGCTTGAGTGATAACTATTATTGTATGAAAACTCCGCTAAGGTAGGAAGTTATCCCAATGACCACCAAATTCTATCACACAAGCACGAAGCATATCCTCTAACACTTGAATCGTTCGCTCAGACTGACCATCGGTCTGAGGGTGAAATGCAGTGCTAAGGTCCAACCTAGTACCCAATTTAGCATGCAATGTTTTCCAAAACTTAGAAGTAAACTGCGTACCTCTATCTGATATGATGGATAGTGGAACCCCATGCAATCGAACGATTTCTGAGATATAGATCTTGGCTAACTTCTCTGCATTGTAAGTCACCTTGCCGGAATAAAATGAGCAGACTTAGTTAACCTATCAACAATCACCCAAATAGAGTCGTACTTACCCATCGTCTTTGGAAGACCAACCACGAAGTCCATTGCGATTCTCTCCCATTTCCATTCTGGAATGGGCATTCTCTGAAGTGTTCCTCCGGGCCTTTGGTGTTCATACTTTACTTGTTGACAGTTTGGACATTTGGCAATAAAGTCAACAATATCACGCTTCATTCTTCTCCACCAAAAGTGTTGCTTTAGGTCACGATACATCTTGGTTGCACCCGGATGTATAAAATACCTTGAACTATGAGCCTCTGCCAAAATCGTGTTGATCAAATCATCGATGCGGGGTACACATACTCTTCCCTTAATCCTCAACACACCTTCCTCATCGATTGTTGCTTCTTTAGCCTCTCCTTGCAACACTTTATCTCGAATCCGGATCAATTTCTCATCATCAAACTGCTTCCCCTTAATCTTGTCAAGGAAGGAGGATCTTGCCTCCACACAAGCTAACAATCCTCCCTTCTCATTTACTTCTAACCTCATAAGGTCATTAGCCAAAATCTGCACTTCTCTAGCCAATGGGCGTCTAGAAGCTTGCAAATGAGCTAGACATCCCATGCTTCCCGCCTTTCTACTCAAAGCATCTGGCACAACATTCGCCTTCCCCGGATGATACAAGATAGTGATATCGTAGTCCTTCAGTAGTTCCATCCATCTCCTTTGTCTCAAGTTCAAATCTTTCTGAGTAAAGACATACTGTAGGCTACGATGATCCGTGTATGCTTCACACTTAACCCCATATAAATAGTGTCTCTATTGCTTTAATGCAAACACTACCGCGGCCAATTCCAAGTCATGAGTTGGATAGTTACGTTCATGTACTTTTAACTGTCTTGAAGCATAAGCAATCACGTTCTTCTCTTGCATTAGCACTGCACCCAAACCCGAATAGGATGCATCACAATAGGCAATGAAGTTCTTACCCTCTACCGGCAAGGTGAGGATAGGTGCGGTAGTCAACAAAGTCTTGTGTTTCTGAAAACTTTCTTCGCACTCATCCGACCATACAAATGGAACATTCTGCTTAGTCAAGTTCGTCAATTGGGAAGCAATAGAAGAGAATCCCTTGACAAATCGGCGGGGTAGTAGCTAGCTAACCCAACAAACTCCGTATTTCTGACACATTAGTGGGCCTTACCCAATCTTCACTGTCTCAATCTTAGAAGGATCCACCATCACTCCTTCCTTAGAAACCACGTGCCCCAAGAAGGACACTGCATCTAGCCAAAACTCACACTTAGAGAACTTGGCATAAAGCTTTTTCTCCCTCAACATTTCCAATACAATTCTCAAATGCTCCTCATGTTCCTTCTTGCTTTTAGAGTATATCATCAATAAACACGATCACAAAGAGATCCAGATATGGCTTAAAAATCCCATTCATCAAGCTCATGAACGCAGCAGGGGCATTCGTAAGACCAAAGGACATCACTACAAATTCATAATGTCCATACCTAGTTCGAAAAGCAGTCTTTGGCACATCCGTTGCCCGTATTTTCAATTGATGATAACCGGATCTCAAGTCGACCTTAGAGAAGACACAAGCACCTTGTAATTGATCGAACAAGTCATCAATGCGAGGAAGAGGATACTTGTTCTTAATAGTTACCTTGTTCAACTGCCGGTAGTCTATGCACATCCGAAAACTCCCATCCTTCTTCTTCAAAAACAAAACCGGAGCACCCCAAGGAGATGCACTTGGTCTAATGAAGCCTTTGCTCAACAACTCTTGAAGTTGAGCCTTAACTCTCTTAATTCGGCGGAGCCATTCTATAAGGGGGTATAGAAATGGGCGAGTACCCGTTCAAGATCGATACAGAAGTCAATATCCCTATCTGGTGCATACCAGGAAGATCTGCAGGGAACACATCCAAAAACTCGCGGACTACCGAAACCGACTCAATCGAAGTACTTGGGTAGTGCCATCCTTGAGATGTGCCAAGAAAGCTAAACACCCTTTACTAACCATTTTCTTAGCACGAAGAAAGGAGATGATACGCACCGGATTGGAAGTGTAGTCACCCTCCCACACTAACGGATCTGTCCCAGGCTTGGCTAATGTCACCGTTTTAGCATTACAATCCAAGATTGCAAAATTCGGAGAAAGCCAAGTCATACCCAGAATTACATCAAAGTCAACCATGTCTAGGATAACCAAATCTACATAAGTGTTGCTCCCCACAAAGTTCACCAAACAAGACCTATATACCCTTTCAACTACCACAGACTCACCCACTAGAGTAGAAACACGAATAGGCATATCAAGTAATTCAAAATGTAAATTTAGACCATTAGCAAATGAGGAAGATACATAAGAGAATGTGGATCCAGGATCAAACAATACAGAAGCCATGTAATCACAAACCAGAAGATTACCTGTGATGACAGCATCAGATGTCTCCGCCTCCGATCTCCCAGGGAAAGCATAACAATGGGCCCTTTCGTTAGTTTTTCCGTTGCCCCTACCATGTTGTGATGTAGCGGCTCCAGTTTGCCCATCACCTCGGCCGTTTTGGTGACCACCATTACCTCGACCACTACGTCCTCCAGAATAACGGTCTCTACTATGACCACCTCTACCTCTAGCTATTGGGGGTCTATAGCTCTGTTTGGGACAATTTCTCCTAATATGCCCCGTCTCCCCACATCCATAACACTCTCTAGAGTCAAGTAAAGGTCTCTCAGAGAAGTGTGGACCGGTCTGAGGTGGACCCCCAACTACAGTCTGTAGTGAAGACTGAATGGGTCGAACTGAGTAACCTCCGGAATTCATTCCTCTGGAGTAGGAACCACTAAACTCACCTCCCTTTCGAAACCTTTTTGATGTAGTTGCCATGGTGAAGTCATATGGCTTCACTCCCTCTACCTTTATCACGAAGTCTACCACTTCTTGGAAGGATTTTGTCGTAGCCGCTACCTGTAAGGCCGAAATCCGCAACTCTGACCTCAACCCCTTCACAAACCGGCGAATCCGCTCTTGTGGACTGAAACAGAGTTGAGTGGCATATCTGGATAGTGCGCGAAACCTAGCCTCATATGCATTGACCGACATCCTACCTTGCTCTAGGCTCAAGAACTCATCCCTCTTCCTATCCCTCAAAGTCCGTGGGATGTACTTCTCCATGAACAAGCTAGAGAATGAGGCCCAAGTCATGGGTGTTGCCTCTGTCGGTTGGCACTCAACATGGGATCGCCACCACATTTTAGCGTTCCCTTGAAACTGATAACTTACGAACTCAACACCAAACCGTTCTACTATACCCATCTTGTGTAGTAGCTCATGACAATCAACCAGAAAATCATAAGCATCCTCAGATTCGGCACCCTTGAAGACTGGGGGTTTCAATTTCAAGAACTTACTGAAAAGTTCATGCTGATCATTTGTCATTATGGGCCCCGTAGTCAGACGAGGAAACGTGCCTATCTCCAATGAAGTATCCATGCGGGGAGCCATAGTAGCCGCATGTTGTACCTCCGGAACCTGAGGTGCTGGTGCAGAAAACACTGGGGGTGTCTGGCCCTGATCAGATAACCCGCTAAGATAAGCCAGAACCTGATTGATCATCTCTGGGGTAGGTTGGGGTGGCATTTCCTCATTCTGCACTTGTTCATTCTCCCCATCCTCCCCCTCTCTTACTACCTCCTCGGTCGGTGGAGGAGTCACCGACCTAGCATCAGATAGACTAGGTGCTCGTCCTCTTCCTCTAGAGGACGTCCTCCCACGACCTCTACCACGGCCTCTTGCCGCTGTTCCCCCTCGAGCCACAGCCCCAGTGGCTGGCTCACTTGTATCTTGCCTTGCTGGTGTTGGTGTTGGTGCGATCGTTGCTCTAGTTCTAACCATCTGCGAAATAGAGTGAAGGTGGTCAGATACCTATTTGTATCACCCAGATACCAATTGGATTCAAGTAGTAGCACGAAAGAAAGAAAGAAAGAATGGAATTTTCCTAAAGTCTTATAGCCTCTCAAAGAAAAGTAAAGGCGTCCCCCTACCGTTCCTTAAGACACTACTAGACTCGTTCTTGTGTGATGACACCAACGAACCTAATGCTCTGATACCAAGTTTGTCACGACCCAAAAACCGAGCCGCGACTGGCACCCACATTTACCCTCCTATGTGAGCGAACCAACCAATCTAACCCTTATCATTTTAACATATATCAACAGAAAGTAATGCGGAAGACTTAACTCATTAATAAAATCAAATCAATAACTATTATTATCCCCAAAATCTGGAAGTCATCATCACAAGAACATCTATGATCAAATTACTAACTAAAATGTCTAAGAAGCTAAAAATACATAAAAAGCTAGTCCATGCCGGAAGTCAAGGCATCAAGACTTGAAGAAGAAGATCCAGTCCAAGCTAGAAGCATTAGCTCACCCTGAATTTCCGATGTAGTGGAGACTGGCTTGAATATTGTTGAGTCGAAGACGACGGCGCGTTTTGCTGCACTCCACAAATACAAAGAAGAAAACATAAAAGTAGGGGGTCAGTACAACCACAAGTACTGAGTAGATATCATCGGCCAACTCAAAATAGGGAACAGTATATATCAAGTAATATTATAAAATCAACTATGATACTCAACATGTAGCAACAACAAGTACTATAATCATCAATAAGTACTACCAAATTCATCCATGAGGACTCAAGCCTCAATACCATACTCGTTTGGGAATTAGGTTCATTAGATTGAGTATATTTATCATCTTTCAAGATTCATTATCTTTTTTCCTCTTGTGTCGGTACGTGACACACCGCTCCCTCTTATTCATTACTCCTCTTGTGTTGGTACGTTACACTCCGATCCCCTACTACTATGTGTCGGAACGTGACACTCCGATCCCCTAAATCTACGTGTCGGTTCGTGACACCCGATCCCCTAAATCTACGTGTCGGTTCGTGACACCCGGTCCCCCTAATACTACGTGTCGGTTCGTGACACCCGATCCCTTAATTCTATGTGTCGGAACGTGACACTCTGATCCCCTAATCTCCTTCTATCAATTCATCAAGCCTTCTTTCTCACCAAGGCATCATCAAATTTATTTTAGTTCATCCCGCCTTCTTTTATACCAAGGCCTCATCATTAACAAGAGATTAGGTTTTTATCAAGATTTGGGATTAAATAGCTTCATCATGCTTAATATAATCACAATTAGTAATCACGTTCATGCAAGCATACAAATCAAGCACATAGCAGGGTTTTACAATATTATCAACACATATCATTCGCTATTAAGAGTTTTACCACGAATATCGTAAGAGAATAAACCATAACCTACCTCCACCGAAGACTAGTGATCAAGCAAGAAATTCCCTCAAAGCTTGTGTTTTCCTCTTCTTCCTCGTTCGATCCTCTCTCTCTCTCTCTCTTGTTCTTTCTATTTTCTTTATCCACACCTCTTTCTTTTACCCTAATTAACATATAATTAAGAATGAAAGATGGTAATAATGACCCACTAATTAACTTAAGGTTACCTCTTTTAACCCCCAAGTAATTAGACTTATTAATATAAACCCTCTAACTTTATAATTAAAGAAGTAATAGTCCAAAACGTCCCTTAAAACGTGTAAAGAAATCTTACTCAGCTGGGATTACGCACCCTGTGACGGGCCGTCGTGCCTGCGACGGTCCGTCCTGCAGGTCGTCGCCAAGTTCAGAGACCCAAATTTCCACCATGGGTCTGTGACGGTCCGTCATACCTGTGACGGTCCGTCCTGCAAGTCCGTTACAAAGTTCAGAGAGTCGATTTTCAGTACCCAATTTCAGAATTTCTAAGTATATTGAAACGAGACCCTGTGACGGTCCGTCGTGCCTATGACGGTCCGTCGTGGGTCCGTTGCCTCAGCCAATTTTCCAGAAATAAAATCTGCTGCTCAAAACGACTAAACAGGTCGTTACATAAATTTTATCCAAAAAATTTAAAATTTATCAATCAATCACATCATTTGCCAAATCCAAATCCGAAGCCGAAGCCGAGCGAGCGAGCGACGACGACGGCGCGAGGGGGCATCTTCTTCTTAGCTCTTAAAGAAGTAATGGAAGTTTTTCCTTATATAAGGACAACAATTTCCCTTTATTTGCCGATATGGGAGAAATGACTTTTCATTTACACTTTGCAAATAACTTTTCATTTTTCCTCCAAAATAGTTCCCTCAGTTTTCATATTCTCTCTTTTCTTTTCCTATTCACACTTGTTAAACTCAACAATCCCTCACATGAATGGGGAAGGCTATTGTTAAAACATATGCATGAAAAAACTTGTGTGTCTTGTAGGTAAAGGTTAATCGCATCTGGATAAGTAGGTTTTCCTTTAAACTTTCCATAGTGAACATATATCAGGTATACTCGGTCAAGCGGTAGATTTGATATCTTTGAACCGTCGAGCTTTGGTGTACCTAAACAACATATGTCACACAATTAACCCTTGAACTTTTCTTAGTTCTCATTATTTTGTTCGTTTCAGCCATGAACACATCTTGGATAGTAAGTGCTTAAAGAACTGGCCTTACCGGATTCTCCTTGAAGCGGCTTACACTTCACACTTACATAGATGATTTCTAAATGTGTTATCCCATAGATACACCATTTGATATTCCCTGTATCAAACTTAGAAACCATTAAAAAGTCCTTATGTCTTTATCTTGGTTACTAAACATTTTCCCATCAAGAGAATGGACCATAAAATAATAATTTTTTGACAATGTTGAACCGTCATCAATGACTTTGTTTTATCTCCTTGAACCTAGATCTTGGGATCTCCAATCTTCTAGGTAGAGTTACCGCTACGATGACTTGTTCTCGGCCATAGTCCCATTCCCGTCTATGATTTCTCAACTCCCTCTCTAGTTAGGCCTTTTATAAGTGGATCCGACACATTATCTTTTGACTTCACATAGTCAATTGTGATAATTCCACTAGAGAGTAGTTGTCTCGCAGAGTTATGTCTTTTTCTTATGTGACGAGACTTGTCGTTATACATAATGCTTCCAGCCCTTCCTATTGTAGCTTGACTATCACAGTGTATGCATATAGGGGCCATTGGTTTGGGCCAAAATGGAATATCTTCTATGAAATTCCGGAGCCATTTAACTTCTTCACCTGCCTTGTCTAAAGCAATGAATTCAGACTCCATTGTAGTGCGAGCTATCCATGTTTGTTTGGATGATTCCCAAGATATTGCTCCTCCACCAATAGTAAAAACATATCTACTTGTGGATTTTGTTTCAGTTGACCCAGTAATCCAATTTGCATCACTATATCCTTCAAGAACAGCTGGATATTTGTTGTAATGTAAAGCATATTGTTGAGTGTCATCTAAGTATCCCAGAACTCTCTTCATTGCCAATCAATGACTTTGATTAGGATTACTTGTGTATCGACTCAGTTTACTGATAGCGCAAGCTATGTCTGGTCGTGTACAATTCATGACATACATTAAGCTTTCCAATACGCTAGCATAGTCCAATTAAGACTGACTTTCACCTTTATTCTTTGCAAGATGAAGGTTTACATCAATTAGAGTCTTTGCCCTTTTAAAATTCAAAAATTTGAATTTTTCAAGTATCTTTTGAATATAATGAGTTTGAGACAATGCTAGACCGTTAGGATTTTTAAGAATTTTAATTCCTAATATCACATCAACAACTCCTAAATCTTTCATATCAAACTTACTAGCGAGCATACGCTTTTTAGCTTTTATATTATAAATGTCTTTGCTCATTATAAGCATGTCATCTACATAAAGGCATACAATGACTTCCTAATTTGGAGTATCTTTAATGCAAACACATTTATCACATTCATTGGTCTTAAATCCATTTGACAATATGGTTTGATCAAACTTTGCATGCCATTGTTTTGGTGCTTGTTTTAGTCCATAAAGTGACTTAATAAGTTTGCACACTTTCTTTTCTTTACCAGGAACTACAAAACCCTCAGGCTGTTCTATGTAAATTTCTTCTTCCAGCTCTCCATTTAAGAAGGTTTTTTTCACATCCATTTGATGAATTTCAAGTTGTATATTGCAGCTAGTGCAATTAACATCCGAATAGATGTAATCCTAGTCACTGGCGAGTATGTATCAAAATAATCAAGACCTTCTTTTTGTCTAAAACCTTTGACAACAAGCCTTGCTTTATATTTGTCAATAGTTCCATCATCTTTCACCTTCCTTTTAAAGATCCATTTTGAACCCAAGGGTTTGTTCCCAGGAGGAAGATCAACCAACTCCCAAGTATGATTGCTTAAGATTGATTCAATTTCACTATTAACAGCGTCCTTTCAAGAGGTTGAGTAGCTAGACAACATTGCTTCCTTGAATGTTTGAGGCTCACTTTCAAGAAGAAATGTTATAAAATCAGATCCAAATGAAGTAGATGTCCTTTGACGTTTACTGCGTCTTGGACTTTCTTCATTAGGTTCATTCTCTGGGTTGTTTAGACACCCCACTAGATGACTCAAGTCTAGTTCTATACGGATAGATATGTACAAAAAATTCAACACTGTCTGATTCCATTACTGTATTATCATGAATATTCGGATGTTCGGACTTATGAACCAAAAATTGACATGCCTTTTTGTTTGTGGCATATCCAATGAGTACACAACCACAGTCTTAGGCCCTATTTTTACCCTCTTAGGTATAGGAACTTGGACTTTGGCTAGACACCCCCACACTTTGAAATATTTCAAGTTGGGTTTTCTACCTTTCCATTTCTCATATGGAATTACATTTGTGTTTGAGTGAGGCACTCTGTTAAGTATTTGATTTGCTGTAAGGATAGCTTCCCCCCACAAGTTTTGTGGTAAACCTGAACTTATAAGTAATGCATTCATCATTTCTTTTAAAGTTTTGTTTTTCCTTTCTGCAATTCCATTAGACTAAGGAGTGTAGGGACCAGTAGTTTGATGGATTATTCCATTTTCTAAACATATTTCTGCAAATGGAGATTCATATTCTCCACATCTATCACTTTTGATCATTTTGATCTTTTTATCTAACTGATTTTCAACTTCAGTTTTATGCCTAAATGCATCTATTGTTTTTTATCCTTATCATTTAGAAAATAGACATAACAATATCTAGTGCAATCGTCAATAAAAGTTATAAAATACTTTTTCCCACGACGTGATGGTGTTGACTTCATGTCACAAATATCAGTGTGAATCACTTAAGGATTTGAATTCCTTTCAACAGATTTATAAGGATGCTTAGCATACTTAGATTCAACGCAAATTTGATATTTTGATCTATTGCACTCAAATATTGGCAAAATATTTAAGTTAATCATTTTTCTCAAGGTTTTGTTATTAACGTGTCCCAAACGTTCATGCCATAAACATTTAGACTCAAGCAAGTAAGAAGAAGCAAAATCTTTATTCATATCAACTGCAATTACATTGAGTTTGAAAAGGTCATCTCTAAAGTAGTTTTTTCCTACATACATATCATTCTTGCTTACTACTACTTTATCAGAAACAAATACACATTTGAATCCATTATTGGTCAGAACTGGAATTGAAACTAAATTCTTTCTCAATTCTGAAACATATGAGACCCTATTCAAAGTCACCATTTTGCCTGATGTCATCTTTAATTTTGCCAGTTCCTTCCACCTTTGCAACAACGGAGTTTGCCATAAACAACTTCTAATCTGTAGGTGTTGGAGTATATGATGAAAATAATTCTTTGTTGGCACAAACATGGCATGAGGCACCAGAATCTATCCACCATTCTCTTGGATTTCCAACCAAGTTACATCCTGAAAGCATTGAACAGAGATCGCCCATTTCTCCTTTGGATTCAGTCAAGTTTGCTTGATCCTTCTTTTTCTTGTCCTTCTTAGGACCCCGGCATTCAGTAGCCCTATGACCATGTTTACCACAGTTGAAGCAGTTTCCATTGAATTTCTTCGTAGGAGGATTGCTTTTTGGACCAGATGTTTTCTTTCTTTTCTATGATTTTGTGGAATCTTCTTCAACAAAATTTACTCCAGATATTGTTGAATTATCACGTGACCTCTTTTTTGCAGCCTTATTATCCTCTTCAATTCTCAACCTTACTATGAGATCTTCAACAGTCATCTCCTTGCGTTTATGTTTCAACTAGATTTGAAGTCCTTCCACAATGGACGTAAATTTTCAATAATTGCAGCCACTTGAAAGGCATCATTTACAATCAATCTACATTAAAGATTATATGAGTATTAATAAAAAACTTAATATTTCTAACACAGGCATTAAATAAATTTATACCTTCAGCAAGGAGATCATGGATTATGACCTGCAGTTCTTGAACTTGGGTGACGACGGTCTTACTGTCTATCATCGTGTAGTCCAGAAATTTTCCACAATGAATTTCTTCATTCTGGCATCTTCTGTTTTGTACTTATTTTCTAGAGCATCCCAGAGTTCTTTTTAGGTTTTGACATTGCTATACACATTGTACAGATCATCTTGCATGCCACTCAGAATATAAATTTTACACAAAAAATATGAGTGTGTCCATGCTTCTGTTACCAAGAATCGTTCATCAGGCGGAGTTTCATCTGACATAATAGGAACATTCTCATTAATGAACTTCTGCAGAATCAACGTAGTGAGATAGGAGAACATCTTTTGCTGCCATATCTTAAAGTTGACTCTAGAAAACTTTGCAGGTTTCTCAGCCGGCGCTAAGGCAGCATTTGAACGATTATGTGCAACCAATGTTGTTGCAGCACTTACTGGTGCAGCACTTACTGTTCCAGCATTTGCTTAACTTGAATTACTCATTTTTCTTTTTTCTGTCACAAATGACAGATAATTTAAGTATTTTAAATACTAACAGTAAAGAATAAATCTTTACACATACTATTTCTGATTTAATGATAAAGTTTTTATGTTCTTTTAATCGTTAATCAAATGAATTTTAAAAATTCAAGCGGAGTAAAAAACCATAAAGGTTTTAATCTCCAGACCCCTCAAAGACAAAAACTTATTAAATTTCTTAATATTGTTATTCGACCTGTATTATAAGGTTAGCCTAAAAAGACAAAAATAAAATAAGATGAAACAGAAAGTAAATAGAATACAAGAAGTAATCCGAGTCCACAGAAACTACTGTGTGTCCTTAAGAAATTTAATCCCCTCACTGTACCCGAGGTTATGAATTAATTTCTCCCAAGATAAAACCGATTAATCCTGTTAAAGAAATAGCGGTACCTTAAATTTCTTTAACTTCACTGAACTTCAGAATAGCAACAAGTCACACAAACTCTGTAACGACCTGTTTAGTCGTTTGAGCAGCAGATTGTAAAACGGGGAAAACTGGCTGAGACGACGTGTGTCCCGACGGACCGTCGTGGTCACGACGGCCCGTCGAGGAGGTGTCGTCCCATGACACTTAGAATTCTTCAAATTGGATATTAAAATCGACTCTCTGTAAATTGTGACGGACCTGCAGGACGTGCGTCACATACACGACGAACTGTCGTGAGTTCCGTTGCAAAACACTTCAACTTTTGAGAATTTGGTGCAAGAGAACGAGTTTCTAACCGTCATGACGGAGGTGCAGGACGGACCGTCACAGGGGTGACGGGCCGTCACAGACCACCTGGAATTTGGGAGGTGGCGACGGCCATCGTGACGGACCGTCGCAGGCACGACGCCCGTCACAGGCTGCGCAATCCCAGGCAGTTTAGGATTTCTCCACACGTTTTAAGGGTCGTTTTGGACTATTCTTTCCTTAATTATAAAGATTGAGGGTTTATATTAATAACTCAAATCCTTGAGGGATAAAAGAGGTAATTTTGGGTTAGTTAGTGGATTTTATTGTCCTCTTTTGCACTTAATTATAAGTCAATTAGGGTAAAAGAAAGAGGGTTTGAACATAAGAAAACAAAAGAGAAAGAACAGAAAGGGATAGAGAGATCGATCGAGAGGCTGAGGAGAATAACAAAGCTTGGGAATTTCTTGTTGATTTCCATTCTTCGGTGGAGGTAGGTTATGGTTTATGTTACAATATTCGTAGTGAACTCTTAATAGTGAATGTTATGTGTTGATAGTATTGTAAACCCTGCTATGTGCTTAAATTGTATGCTTGCATGATTATGATTACGAAATTGTGATGAATTAACAAAGCATGATGAAGCTATTGAATCCCAAATCTTGAAAGAACCCTAATTCGCTTGATATATTATATAATAAGATTGATGATGCCTTAGTATGAAAGAAGGCTTGATAAATTATATAATGATAATGAGGATGCCTTAGTATAAAAGAAGGCTTGATGAATTAGGGGATCGGGTGCCACGTTCCGGCACCAGGATAGAAATAGAGGAGCGGAGTGTCACGTACCGACACAGAGGAAGGAAGAAAGATAATGAATCTTGAAAGATAATGAATATACTCAATCTAATGAACTTAATTCCCAAATGAGTATGGTATTGAGGCTTGAGTCCTCATGTGTGAACTTGACGGTAATTGTTAATGATAAAGTAATTGTTGTTGCTACATGTTGAGTATTGTAGTTAATTTACATTATTATTGATATATATTGTTCCCTATTTTGAGTTAGCCGATGATATCTACTCAGTACGTGTGGTTGTACTGACCCCCTACTTTTATGTTTTCCTCTTTGTTATTTGTGTTATGCAGCAAACGTTCCGTCAACTTCAACACACCGTAACTCGGGCCAGATTTCGCCATACCGGATCTCAGGGTGAGCTAACGCTTCTAGCTTGGACTGGATCTCTTCTATAAGTCTTGATGCCTTGACTTCCGGCATGGACTAGTTTCTTATGTTTTTTTAGCTTCTTAGACATTCTTAGATAGTTAGTTAGTAAATTGATCATAGATGTTTTGTGATGATGACTTCCAGATTTTGGGGATAATAATAATAGTTTTGAATTGTTTTTATTAATGAGTTAAGTCTTCCGCATTATTTTCTGTTGATATGAATTGAAATGTTAAGGTTTAGATTGGTTGGTTCGCTCACATAGGAGGGTGAATGTGGGTGCCAGTCGCGTCCTCGATTTGGGTCGTGACAGACTTGGTATCAGAGCATTAGGTTCATTGGTCTCATCACACAAGAACAGGTCTAGTAGAGTCTTAAGGAACGGTAGGGGGACGCCTTTACTTTTCCTTGAGAGGCTGTAAGACTTTAGGAAAATTCCATTCTTTCATTCTTTCTTTCGTGCTACTACTTGAGTCCAATTGGTATCTAGGTGATACAAATTGGTATCTGACCATCTTCACTCTATTTCGCAGATGGTTAGAACTAGAGCAACGACCGCACCAGCAGCGACAACGGAAAGACATGAAACGACAGAGCCAGCCACTGGGGCTGTGGCTCGAGGAGGAACAGCGGCAAGAGGCCGTGGAAGAGGTCGTGGGAGGACGTCCTCTAGAGGGAGAGGACGAGCCCCTAGCCCATCTGATACTAGGGCAGTGACTCCTCCACCGACCGAGGATGTGGTAAGAGAGGGTGAGGAAGGGGAGAATGAACAAGGGCAGAATGAGGAAATGCCACCCCAACCTACCCCAGAGATGATCAACCAAGTACTGGCTTATCTTAGCGGGTTATCCGATCAGGGTCAGGCACCTCCAGTGGTTTCTGCACCAACACCTCCGGTTTCAGAGATACGACATGCGGTTACTATGGCTCCCCGCATGGATGCATCATGGGGAATAGGCACATTTCCACGTCTGACTACTGGGCCTATCATGACAAACGATCAACACGAACTTTTCAGTAAGTTCTTGAAATTGAAACCTCCAGTCTTCAAGGGTGCAGAATCTGAGGATGCTTATGATTTTCTGGTTGATTGTCATGAGCTACTACACAAGATGGGGATAGTAGAACGGTTTGGCGTTGAGTTCGTTAGCTATCAGTTCCAAGGGAACGCCAAAATGTGGTGGCATTCACATGTGGAGTGTCAACCAACAGAGGCACCACCAATGACTTGGGAATCATTCTCTACCCTGTTTATGGAGAAATATATCCCAAGGACTTTGAGAGATAGAAAGAGGGATGAGTTCTTGAGTCTGGAGCAAGGTAGATAGAATGACGGTTAATGCATACGAGGCTAAATTTTGCGCACTATCCAGATACGCCACCCAACTCTGTTTCAGTCCACAAGAACGGATCCGCCGTTTTGTGAAGGGGTTGAGGTCAGAATTGCGGATTTCAGCCTTACAGATAGCGGCAACAGCAACATCCTTCCAAGAGGTGGTAGACTTTGTGATAGAGGTGGAAGGAGTGAAACTGGATGACTTCACCACAACGTCTACATCAAAGAGGTTTCGAAGGGGAGGTGAGTTTAATGGTTCTCACTCTAGAGGACAGAGCTCCGGAGGTTACGCAAGTCGACCAATTCAGTCTTCACTACAGACTGTAGTTGGGGGTCCACCTCAGAACGGTCAACACTTCTCTGAGAGGCCAATGCGTGAACCCCGAGAATGTTATGGATGTGGAGAGATTGGACACATTAAGAGGTATTGTCCAAACCAGAGTTACAGAGCCCCACTGGCTAGAGGTAGGGGTGGTAATGGTAGAGGTCGTTATTCTGGAGGGCGTGGTGTCCGAGGTAATGGTGGTCACCAAAACGGCAGAGGTGAAGGGCAAAACGGAGCTACTACTACACAACATGGTAGGGGAAACGGACAGACAAATAATGGGGCTCATTGCTACGCTTTCCCTGGGAGATCTGAAGCGGAGGCGTCTGATGCAGTTATCACAGGTAACCTTCTGATTTGTGATTGCATGGATTCCGTGTTGTTTGATCCTGGATCCATATTTTCATATGTATCTTCCTCATTTGCTAACGGTCTAAATTTACATTGTGAATTACTTGACATGCCTATTCATGTTTCTACTCCGGTGGGTGAGTCTGTGATAGTTGAAAAAGTGTATAGGTCTTGTTTGGTGAATTTTGTGGGGAGCAACACTTATGTAGATTTGGTTATTTTAGAAATGGGTGACTTTGATGTAATTCTGGGTATGACTTGGCTTTCTCCGAATTTTGCGATTTTGGATTGTAATGCTAAAACAGTGACGTTAGCCAAGCCTGGGGCAGATCCGTTAGTGTGGGAGGTGACTACACTTCCAATCCGGTGCGTATAATCTCCTTTCTTCGCGCTAAGAAAATGGTGAGTAAAGGGTGTTTATCTTTCTTGGCACATCTCAAGGACGACACCACTCAAGTACCTTCGATTGAGTCAGTTTCGGTAGTCTGTGAGTTTTTGGATGTGTTCCCTGCAGATCTTCCTGGTATGCCACCAGATAGGGATATTGACTTCTGCATCGATCTTGAACCGGGTACTCGCCCCATTTCTATACTCCCGTATAGAATGGCTCCCGCGGAGTTAAGAGAGTTAAAAGCACAACTTCAAGAGTTGTTGAGCAAGGGCTTTATTAGACCAAGTGCATCTCCTTGGGGTGCTCCGGTTTTGTTGTGAAGAAGAAGGATGGGAGTTTCCGAATGTGCATAGATTACCGACAGTTGAACAAAGTAACTATTAAGAACAAGTACCCCATTCCCGCATTGATGACTTGTTCAATCAGTTACAAGGTGCTTGTGTCTTCTCAAAAATTGACTTGAGGTCCGGTTATCACCAATTGAAAATACGAGCAACGGATGTGCCAAAGACTGCTTTTCGAACTAGGTATGGGCATTATGAATTTGTGGTAATGTCTTTTGGTCTTACGAATGCCCCTGCTGCTTTCATGAGCTTGATGAACGGGATTTTCAAGCCATATTTGGACCTCTTTGTGATTGTGTTTATTGATGATATACTGATATACTCGAAGAGTAAGAAAGAACATGAGGAGCATTTGAAAATGGTGTTAGAGTTGTTGAGAAAGAAAAAGCTTTATGCGAAATTCTCCAAGTGTGAGTTTTGTCTAGATTCAGTGTCCTTCTTGGGGCACGTGGTTTCTAAGGATGGAGTGATGGTGGATCCATCTAAGATTGAGACAGTGAAAAATTGGGTAAGACCCACTAATGTGTCAGAAATACGGAGTTTTGTTGGGTTAGCTAGCTACTACCGCCGATTCGTCAAGGGATTCTCTTCTATTGCTTCCCAATTGACAAACTTGACTAAGCAAAACGTTCCATTTGTATGGTCGGACGAGTGTGAGGAAAGCTTTCAGAAACTCAAGACTTTGTTGACTAACGCGCCTATCCTTACCTTGCCGGTAGAGGGTAAGAACTTCATTGTCTATTGTGATGCATCCTATTCGGGTTTGGGTGCAGTGCTAATGCAAGAGAAGAACGTGATCGCTTATGCTTCAAGACAATTAAAAGTGCATGAACGTAACTATCCAACTCATGACTTGGAATTGGCCGCGGTAGTATTTGCACTAAAGCAATGGAGACACTACTTGTATGGGGTTAAGTGTGAAGTCTACACGGACCATCGTAGCCTACAGTATGTATTCACTCAGAAAGACTTGAACTTGAGGCAGAGGAGATGGATGGAACTACTGAAGGACTACGACATCACTATCTTGTATCATCCGGGAAAAGCAAATGTTGTGGCAGATGCTTTGAGTAAGAAGGCCGGAAGCATGGGAAGTCTAGCTCATTTGCAAGCTTCTAGACGCCCATTGGCTAGAGAAGTGCAGATTTTGGCTAATGACCTTATGAGGTTAGAAATAAACGAGAAGGGAGGATTGTTAGCTTGTGTAGAGGCAAAATCCTCTTTCCTTGATCAGATTAAGGGGAAACAGTTTGATGATCAGAAACTAAGGCGAATTCGAGATAAAGTGTTGCAAGGAGAGGCTAAGGAAGCAATAATCGATGGGGAAGGTGTTTTGAGGATTAAGGGAAGAGAATGTGTACCCCGCGTCGATAATTTGATCACCACTATTCTGACAGAGGCTCATAGTTCCAGATATTCTATACATCCTGGTGCAACCAAGATGTACCGCGACCTAAAGCAACACTTCTGGTGGAGTAGAATGAAGCGTGATATTGTTGAGTTTGTTGCCAAATGTCCAAATTGTCAACAAGTAAAGTATGAACACCAGAGGCCCGGAGGAACACTTCAGAGAATGCCCATTCCTGAATGGAAGTGGGAGAGGATCGCGATGGACTTTGTGGTTGGTCTTCCCAAGACATTGAGTAAGTATGACTCTATTTGGGTGATTGTTGACAGGTTAACTAAGTCAGCTCATTTCATTCCGGTCAAGGTGACCTACAATGCAGAGAAGTTGGCCAAAATCTACATCTCAGAGATCGTTCGGTTGCATGGGGTTCCACTCTCCATCATATCGGATAGAGGTACGCAGTTTACCTCTAAGTTTTGGAGGACATTACATGCTGAATTAGGTACTAGGTTGGACCTTAGCACTGCATTTCACCCTCAGACCGATGGTCAGTCTGAGCGAACGATTCAAGTGTTGGAGGATATGCTTCGTGCATGTGTGATAGAGTTTTGTGGCCATTGGGATAGCTTTTTACCTTTGGCAGAGTTTTCATATAATAATAGCTATCACTCCAGTATTGACATGGCTCCATTTGAATCATTGTATGGGAGGAGGTGTAGATCTCCCATTGGTTTGTTTGATGCCTTTGAAGTTAGACCTTGGGGGACTGATCTGTTGAGAGATTCTATGGAGAAGGTAAAAGCTATTCAAGAAAAGCTTTTGGCGGCTCAAAGTAGACAAAAGGAGTATGCAGACCGAAAGGTTAGAGACTTGGAGTTCATGGAAGGTGAACAAGTCCTGTTGAAGGTTTCACCCATGAAAGGGGTGATGCGGTTCGGAAAAAGGGGTAAGCTAAGTCCAAGGTATATTGGACCATTCGAGGTACTAAAGCGAATAGGGGAGGTGGCTTATGAATTAGCCTTGCCCCCAGGGCTGTCCGGAGTGCATCCGGTGTTTCATGTGTCCATGTTGAAGAAATACCACGGAGATGGAAACTACATTATCCGTTGGGATTCAGTTTTGCTTGATGAGAACTTGACTTATGAAGAGGAACCGGTTGCTATATTAGATAGAGAAGTTCGCAAGTTGAGGTCGAGAGAGATTGCATCCATCAAAGTTCAATGGAAGAATCGACCGGTTGAAGAGGCTACTTGGGAGAAGGAGGCAGATATGCAAGAAAAATACCCACATCTGTTCACAAATTCAGGTACTCCTTCTCGCCATTGTTTTTCTTATTTTGATCGTTCGGGGACGAACGATGGGTAAATTGGTATCTATTGTAACGACCTGTTTAGTCGTTTGAGCAGCAGATTGTAAAACGGGGAAAACTGGCTGAGACGACGTGTGTCCCGACGGACCGTCGTGGTCACGACGGCCCGTCGAGGAGGTGTCGTCCCATGACACTTAGAATTCTTCAAATTGGATATTAAAATCGACTCTCTGTAAATTGTGACGGACCTGCAGGACGTGCCGTCACATACACGATGAACCGTCGTGAGTTCCGTTGCAAAACACTTCAACTTTTGAGAATTGGTGCAAGAAACGAGTTTCTGACCGTCATGACGGAGGTGCAGGACGGACCGTCACAGGGGTGACGGGCCGTCACAGACCACCTGGAATTGGGAGGTGGCGACGGCCATCGTGACGGACCGTCGCAGGCACGACGGCCCGTCACAGGCTGCGCAATCCCAGGCAGTTTAGGATTTCTCCACACGTTTTAAGGGTCGTTTTGGACTATTCTTTCCTTAATTATAAAGATTGAGGGTTTATATTAATAACTCAAATCCTTGAGGATAAAAGAGGTAATTTTGGGTTAGTTAGTGGATTTTTTTGTCCTCTTTTGCACTTAATTATAAGTCAATTAGGGTAAAAGAAAGAGGGTTTGAACATAAGAAAACAAAAGAGAAAGAACAGAAAGGGATAGAGAGATCGATCGAGAGGCTGAGGAGAATAACAAAGCTTGGGAATTTCTTGTTGATTTCCATTCTTCGGTGGAGGTAGGTTATGGTTTATGTTACGATATTCGTAGTGAACTCTTAATAGTGAATGTTATGTGTTGATAGTATTGTAAACCCTGCTATGTGCTTAAATTGTATGCTTGCATGATTATGATTACGAAATTGTGATGAATTAACAAAGCATGATGAAGCTATTGAATCCCAAATCTTGAAAGAACCCTAATTCGCTTGATATATTATATAATAAGATTGATGATGCCTTAGTATGAAAGAAGGCTTGATAAATTATATAATGATAATGAGGATGCCTTAGTATAAAAGAAGGCTTGATGAATTAGGGGATCGGGTGCCACGTTCCGGCACCAGGATAGAAATAGAGGAGCGGAGTGTCACGTACCGACACAAGAGGAAGAAAGATAATGAATCTTGAAAGATAATGAATATACTCAATCTAATGAACTTAATTCCCAAATGAGTATGGTATTGAGGCTTGAGTCCTCATGTGTGAACTTGACGGTAATTGTTAATGATAAAGTAATTGCTGTTGCTACATGTTGAGTATTGTAGTTAATTTACATTATTATTGATATATTTGTTCCCTATTTTGAGTTAGCCGATGATATCTACTCAGTACGTGTGGTTGTACTGACCCCCTACTTTTATGTTTTCCTCTTTGTTATTTGTGTTATGCAGCAAACGTTCCGTCAACTTCAACACACCAGTAACTCGGGCCAGATTTCGTCATACCGGATCTCAGGGTGAGCTAACGCTTCTAGCTTGGACTGGATCTCTTCTATAAGTCTTGATGCCTTGACTTCCGGCATGGACTAGTTTCTTATGTATTTTTAGCTTCTTAGACATTCTTAGATAGTTTAGTTAGTAAATTGATCATAGATGTTCTTGTGATGATGACTTCCAGATTTTGGGGATAATAATAATAGTTTTGAATTGTTTTTATTAATGAGTTAAGTCTTCCGCATTATTTTCTGTTGATATGAATTGAAATGTTAAGGTTTAGATTGGTTGGTTCGCTCACATAGGAGGGTGAACGTGGGTGCCAGTCGCGTCCTCGATTTGGGTCGTGACAAACTCAGTCGATCGACACTTTGATTTGTTTGAGAGACAAATTTATGCAGAGTAGGAAAAAAAATTCAGTATTTGAAAAAATAAAAATTGACTTCCTTTTCTAGCCATTTTCAGCAAGAAACGTGTTTGTTCAGACCCGTTTTGTCCAGAAAGTTGTGTCTTTTGGAAAAAATAATAATTTTTCGGAAAAATGTGTCTGTTAGAAAAATAAGCATTTTTCGGAAAGTAATGACTTTTCGGAAAGAGTAACAACTTTTCAGAATGTTACCGTTACCCACAAATTTATAAGACATATTATTAACAGGATTTATTTGATTTAAGAAAAACTTATTAAATAAATTTTGTCCAACAAATTTATCAATCAATCACATCATTTGCCAAATCCAAATCCAAATCCGAAGCCATCCGAATCTGAATCCAAATCTGAAGCCGAAGCCGAGCGAGTGACGACGACGACGGCGCGAGGGGGCATCTTCTTCTTAGCTCTTTAAGAAGTAATGGAAGTGTTTCCTTATATAAGGACAACAATTTCCCTTTCTTTTGCCGATATGGGAGAAATGACTTTTCATTTGCACTTTGCAAATGACTTTTCATTTTCCCTCCAAAATAGTTCCCTCACTTTTCATAATCTCTCTTTTCTTTTCCCATTCACACTTGCTAAACCCAACATATACATGTCCCAATAATGAAAGACAAAGAGGCGATTACACATGTTCCTTAAAGATCAGATAAATATAATTGATAACTAGTCCGAGAGAATTATGCTTGATACCGAATGGACAAGTGGCGATTACCTGTGTCCCATAAACTATGTGTCAACATAGGTTGTCTCAGATAGACATTAGCTAGTGTATCCACTTAAGCTAGAAGTTCATGGTTCTTACCTTGATAAGTGAGGACACCTATTTTGGGTGTAGGCTAGACACCGAAATCCATGTTATAAGTCACATGGTATCTATGTCAGTTAAGGTTAATTACCACTACAATAATGAACTACGGTTGCTTCAAGTATATCACAAGTGGTCAAAAATGAGTTTTACCTGCATTTTGACCATGATTATTATGATATTTTCTAACCTCTTTCTTATGGTTTTAACTTGGTCTTTGCATATTATAAAAAAAAGTCATTTTAGCATGTATTTTATAATCTATGCATTGTTATCATGTTTTGTACATTTTTATGTTACGCATACTCTTGCTTACATTATTTCTCAAATGTAGGATTCGGTGCTCTGATTCCGCATCCCCATGGCTAGTCATCACTTTGGTTAAATTGAGTAATGGTGAATCTGCATGTTTTAAGGACCGAACCTTTTATTGTTTTTCATCCTTACTGTTCATATGTTATGCCAGGATTACTTCCCAATCACTTTTGATGTAATTGATGAATTTTGAGACTATGTACACTTTCCCTTCATTTTTACAAACTCTATATGATATGAATTGTCTTTAAAATCTCTTGATTTTTTATTATATTATTTATGCATGCTAAGTGGATTGTGTAGACCTCTCGAGGTCTTATACGTCATGTCACATCTAGGGTATACTTTGGATCGTGACAAATTTGATAGTTAACGCACAAAGTTTAGAATAATCCTAGGATTTCTCATAAGACACGTCGAGTAGAGTCTTATCAGAAGTAGACCACATTTATGAATAAGAAGTAATAAGATTATTAGGAAACTCCAATTCTCTCATTACTCTAAGTTGCGATAGAGTGTAACTATATATGTCCTTTCTCCTAATTTTGATCCGATTCTTTGGATATGGATCCTCAAAAGCATACATTTTAAGGAGGAATACGAACAAAAATGTGGGACAAGAAACTCCTCCTCAAGTTCCTCAATTTCCAGTTAATCCTTTGGCCAAACACAAAAAGATTCCTTTTTATAAGACATTTTTTTTCATTTCACATCCCACCTTCCTAACCTATCTCCCACCTTCTTATTCTTCCACATTTCCCAATCCTCTTTTTGCAAAAAGTCAAGCTTAAGGTTGATGAGAGTGTTAAGAGGTACAAAGTCAGGTTTGTTGCTAAGGGGTTGACACAACAAGAAGGTATTAACTTCCATGACACTTTCTCTCTTATGGTCAGCATGGTTACTGTGAGGTGTGTTGTGGCACTGGTTGCTCAGTCTAATTGGTGCATTTTTCAGATGGTTGTATACAATAATTTTCTTTAAGGTGATTTATTTGAGGAGGTCTACATGTCCTTGCCTCTAAGATTTGGCAGCCAGGGGAGAAAAAAGTATATAGACTGCACAAATCTTTGTATGGATTGAAACAAACAAGTAGACAATTGAATCTGAAGCTTACCAATGTTCACACACAATCAGGATTCATCTAAAGTAAACTTGACTACTCACTATTTACTAAGACAATTGATGTTGGTGAGATTGTGATCATTTTAATATATGTGGATGACCTTTTAATAAAAAAAAAGCAGTATAGAACTAATTCAAGAAGCTAAGAATACACTGCATCATAACTTCAAGATGAAAGATCTGGGGGAATTGAGTTACTTTCTTGACATTGAGTTTGCAAAGTCAAATATGGAATACTAATGATCCAAAGAAAGTATCCTTTGGAGTTGATATCAGAATGTAGTTTAGTTGATTGAAAGCCAACAAACACTCCATTTGAATAGAACCAAAAGCTTACAATCCTAGAATACGAAAATTAGTATACAAATGATGTTGAGTTGGAAGACATGAGGATTTATCAAAGATTAATTAAAAGGTTACTATATTTAGCTCTGAAAAGACCAGACATTTATTTTGATGTGCAACAATTGAGCCAGTTCGTGCATTCCCTAAAGAAACCACACTACGATGCACAACACATGTAGTGAAATGCATTAAGAAACAACCTAGATTGAGACTATTGATGAGTAGCATGAAGTCAAGGAAGATCAATGCCTTTTGTGATGCAGATTGGACATCATGCATAGTGTCAAGTAAGTCTGTAACACGATTTGGCATAAAGATTGGTGAATCACTTGTTCATGGAAATTAAAAAATCAAAACACAATTTCAAGATCCTCAGTTAAAGTTGAGTTTAGAAGTATGGCTACCATTGTGGCAGAATTAGTGTGGTTATAAGGCTTATTGAAAGAACTGGAGTACAAGTTGAACTACCTATGGATCTACATTGTGACAATAAAGTAGCAATATATATTGCCTCAAATCCTATATTCCATGAACGAATCAAGCATATTGAAACATACTGCTACTTCATTAGAGAAAGACTAAAAAAAGGAGTGATCAAGACTGGATACATAGCTAGTAAAGAACAAATGACAAATGTTTTTACTAAGCCAATGGAGAAGCAATTACACAATGATAAGTTGTTCAAACTGGGGATGTTAGATATTCCATCGCCCAACTTGAAAGGGAGTGTTTAAATGTGTATTGCATGTGATAAATTTAGTTAGTTAACTTATTTGTTGGATTAGTTAGCTTAACAGTTGAGTTAGTTTGCAGATTAATTAGTGTGTTGACAAATCATGTTTTGTGTATAAATAGAACATTGTAAGTAATGACAAATCAAGCCGCTTCTTTCTAATTCATTGTTTTATTCATTCTCTTCTTCCATTTTTTCATTCCTTTTCTTTACTGCAGCTCCTTTAAAACACAGCTAGGAGATCAACTTTAAACAAGCCCCACAATCAAGTATTGCTATTGTCAATATTCATGATGCTTTTACATGAATATAGTTGTGACCGAAAAGGTTAATTATAGATAATTCTCGAAAAAATTGAGTAGCAGCACGTTGGTTGTGTAGTTACCTTATCCTACAAGTAAATAAAAGTAAATTAATTCTTGTCAAATCCCTTTCTTTTCCCTATTAGAGCCTTCCTCACCCCAAAATAGGATAAATAAATAATGTAGTTAGCTATAGAAATAGATTCTGGATTTGAAGATTTTTTATTGCTATAACGACTTAGAAATCTGTCTCAGATAGGGTTATTAGCAAAACAAAATTGTGAAGTTCATAACTTACTTAAAATCTATTATCTTAAGATTTTGGATATAGTTACATCTTAAGAATCATCATGTTTACAACATGAACAGGTCCATACGAATGATTAAATTAAGACTTTATGCCATTGGGTGGTGAGACCAATTGAAAAATCAAAGAAATTCTTTTGCATTCTTCCACGATTTGTCAAGGGATAAGCGGATCCAATCACTACCTCAATTCAGAAAAGAAATTTCAGAATTATAAAAACTTATGTCATTCTTATATAAAAAAAATATCTACTAAATAGATATCAAACAAGTCTAAGCACATTTTCAGGCTCAAAGATAGATTACAATATCACATTATGGAGTTAATCATACGGTCCACTCAACTATGTATTCACTTCTTAGAAAGTCACTTAACTTTCAATTTTAATTCAAAAGTCAATCAACTATACATTGTCAACTTTGAATTTTATCTTAAAAGTCACTCAATTATTCACTCTTCTCTAAGAAAGTCATGTAACCTATTAAATTGATATTTTAATTAAGATTTGTTGATATAAAATTTTAATTCAAAACCCAAATTTTGAAAAATAAAAAAATATCAATTTAAATCATGTAATGACCCGCTCACTTAACCCAATCCTCTAAAACAATAATATTGACCCATTTTATTGACTCTTTTGTCTCCCTCTATGCATTTTTTTTTCTGGCTCTCCATTGATGTTTCTTCTTCCTCTTTTTTAGTTAGGTTTTAATTTCAAGCTCTATACTATGTAAGAAATTAAAGGTTTGATGTATGGTTTTATTTCCCGTTTTATGTCTCAATTTCAATTTGACTTTGAAGCTGTATTGGTAAATTTTAGCTCAATGCTTGTAAAATTGACACAAACATCTAGCTATTTCATGACCTTGGAATTGAATAAATTGAGTCAGCAACTAAAGATTGGATTGTTGGTGTGACTATTCCATCAATCCTGTTAAACAATATCTATGAGGTACTAAAACAAATCTTACCACATAAATTCATGATTTTGGAAATTAAAACCTAGATAAAAAGGGGAAGAAGAGGCGGCAGGAATGGAGAACGTAAAAACAAAAGTGCAAAGGAGCAGCGGAGAAAGAGGCATAAAGAGAGGGGATTTTTTTTAAATATAAAATTGCCATCACCAAGGTTTGTCACCCTGATGTCATGGGTCTGGATAATTCAAGGCAAAATACAAGCAGGGGGCCAAAGACTTGACCTCAAGACTAGATTGTAACTTACAATCTACAAAACATGAGAGCTAACCAATACAACTACAATATTAAACTTACCAACATATACATTCAACTAACAAAAAAAAGTTATTCATCTCCTCCTTATATTAGGAAGTAGAAATTTATCAAGTTAAAGTACGCCTTTCACTTCTCTTGGGAGTTGTTAAACAGAAAGTGTCATGCCCACTCGAATAAGCTTGTTTAACGAAAAATCAGCCATGGTATTAGCTTCTCTATAACAGTGAGAAACAATGATGTCCACTTTATCCATGTTCTGTATAGTGTCTTGGATGATCCTTCTGAGCTTCAAGGTGTCTCTATTGTTCAACATAACTACAATTATAAGAGAGTCCAACTCCAACTGCATTTTGGTAAAACCATTGTAGTTTCTGATGACACAACCTAACCCTGCTTTTCCATTAGTAACATCATAACAAGCATCAGTGTTAATTTTAACCACATCTAGCAAAGGTTTAGACCATAAAACTTGCCTCCAAATAACTATATGCCTTAGTCTTTCAATGGTGTCACAAATTTCTGTCCAGCGGCTATCCAATTTGAGATCTGGAAAGGTTGTTTTGTATATATTAATATTACAAGCAATCTGGTGTAACCTCTTCTAAATTTGTTTGCATCACCAAACTTCCATGATCTCCAAATTTCCCAGCATATAATGATGGGCATGATTTGAAGTACCATGCCATGGACGCTATTCATGGATTTTAAAATTCCACCAGTTGTTAAGGATTCTTGGCACGAACCAATGTTGATGTATAATACCTAGGGAGCTCCGTAAAATCTTCAGATGTGATCAGCCACCTCTCCTTGAATAAATGAATGTTTAATGGAGTCACTAAATGGAATCCGGAAGCAATAACAAGTCGAATGGTAAGTGGAATTTCGTTGAGCTAAACCAAATCTAGAGATGACCTCCCTAAAAGGTAGTATTCCAAGATATAGTCTCCAAGCTAATAGAGAAAATTTGATCGGAATAGAATTGTGCAAATTCTACTTAGATCTTTATGAGACTATTCTTTTCTTTTTCTAACTATTTAACATGCTGATTATTTGAAAATCTGCCATCTGAAGTCTCCATCCAGATAACATGCATCATCTCTAAGGTATTGATACCCAATATCTACTTGACAAATAGGAAGTACGAGAGAAAGCTTCTCTGATTTTGGTGCTATTCCATTTCCCATTTTTGATATAATTGCTAACAGTATCCTTCGAATTTCTTCCAATGTTAGGAACCAAATTCGCCAAGTCTCCCATTCCACTCCAACTATCCCACCAAAAGTTGTTGTTTCCTTCATTGATTTTCCAAAAATTCTGCAAACAACATTGTCTCTAGCACTAATCATTTGTTTCCATAACTGAGAGTCTTTGTTTGCTTTCTTCTTTGCAACAGGGTGACGTGGTGAACAATATTTAGCCATCAAAAAGTCTACTAATAGAGAGGGTATAGTTCTGAATCTCCACCGTTTCTTAATTGCTAAAGAAGTGGTGATATCTTCCAATCTTCTTATACCAAGGCCTCCTTTGTCTTTTGGAAAACATAAATTATTCCGAGAGCTCCAATGATACTAGTTTTTATCACATGTTGAAACCCAAAAATACCTTGCAAAATGTTTTTCTAACAGCTGAAGAGAAGTTTTTGGTGGGCATATGGCTGACAAAGAGTAGGTTGGAATAGCTTGAAGGACACTCTTAATAAGAACCATCCTACCTCTTGGTGGAAGGAGTTTGCCATGCCATCCACTTATTCTTTTAACCACTCCTTCCGACATAAATGGGACACCCAAGATAAGTGAAAGGAAAATTTTTCTCCATGAAGCTAGTGCAACTTTTCAATCTGTTAATTCTATATGCACTAGTTTTTGTATCTATCAGGAAGAAACTTTTGTTCTCATTGACCTTTTGCCCAAAGGATCTTTCATATTTCTTGATCATCTTCATGATAAGTCTCACAGAGTTGCTATTACCACTGCTGAAGGTCACTATGTCATCAACATATGCTAAGTGATTTTATTTATGGCACCTTACAGTTCATTGAAAAATGAATAAAGTGTGAGTTAGTAAATCAAGCTATTCAGAGATCTAGATAATACTTCAGCTGCTAATATAAAAGGTGAGGGGGAAAGGGGGTCTCCTTGTTTTAATCCTTGTGAAGACGTGAAAAAATCATTTTCTAGCTCCATTAATGATTATAGAGTACCAAACATTAGAGACTAGTCTATCTATAACATCTACCAAGTTATGGTTAAACCAAATTTCTTCAAGACTGAATAAATAAATGGCCATGACATCCTGTCATATGCCTTGGCCATATCCAACTTGATGACAATGTTTCCTCCAATAGGCTTATTGCTGCTTTGAACAATTTATTGTGACAGCATAACATTTTCAGAGTCTATTAGAAATAATCTTTGAAATTATTTTGTTAGTAGAATTTCTAAGACTAATAGGCCTCAAGTAAGAGAAAGTGGACGGCGAGTCCACTTTAGGAATCAATGCCAAACATGTATGAGTAAAGTATTTAGTGAACCTTTTGCCACTGAAGAACTCCAAAACATACTCTAAAACATCAGGTTTATGATCTCCCAGCAGACTTGATAGAACTTTCTTTCCATTATAACCATCAGGTTCAGCAGCACTGTCGACACTCATGCTGAAAACTAAATTTTTTTTGTTTCCTTTTCATCAAGGAAGCTAGAAAGATAGATATTATCCTCGGGATAAATGATTTCTGGGATACAGTCCCTAAATCTATGATCAATCTTGTGAGATTCGAATTACATAATCTCTCAAAGTGCTTGATAGAAGCCTTGGAGATTTTATCATCTCCTTTGATCCATTTCCCCATGTGATCCTTGATGCTAATAAGTTGTAGCATTCTCCTTTTATCTCTAAGAACACTGTAGAAGTATTTGTTGTTTTAAACACCCTCTTGAAACCATTTAATATTAGTCTTCTGCCTCAGGAGTAATTCTTGCATACCTAACCATCGAATATACTCAACATGTCCTTGATTAAGCTCAATCCTATCATGATCAGTGTTATTGATCAAGTCAAGATCTTCCAGATTATTCAACTTAGCTTCCCATTCATTCACATGTACATTAATATAGAGAGGGGATACTTTAGGAGTAAGGGTAAAACAAAATGGGTCGTCATATTATATTTTTTAATGGGCTAGGTCAAGTGAGTGGATCAGTAATGGTTTAAGTGTTATTTTAAAAAAAAAAATTGGTTTGTTTTATAATCAATTTATATTAGCAAATTTTAGTGACTTTCTGAGAGAAGAGTGGATAGTTGAGTGACTTTCTAAGAGAAAGTACATAGTTGAGTAACTTTTGATTTAAAATTGAAAGTTGAGTGACTTTCTAAGAAAAGAATGCACAGTTCAATGACCATCTGAGATATTAAATCTCACCTTATGCAATCCCTGAGGAGTGATGTTAGACAAAATACAAAGTTAATGAATTGTAACAAGTAAGATATCAGCTCATCATCTTGTCGTTTTCACAATTTTCTGATACTAACTACTATAATCTGACAATCTACTTGTTTTGCGTAATATCGTGCAGGAAGCAAAGTTAGATGTCATCTCTTCAAAAAGAACATAAGTTAGGTTAACTGTGTTGAGTTTGAAATATAACTGTGGAGGGTTTGAAATATACTTAGATTAAAGGCTAATTCTTAGTTTTAAGTTAGTCTAATTTATTTTTTTACAGAGGAGGCACGAATCTGTAAAGCAAATATTGAAGTTCAAATACCTAAAATACCATTGTAGCTGTTGTTTATGATTAAGAACAGTTTTGGTGCTCACTCTATTTTAAAAAAAGTGATCTAGTTTGACTTAAGCAAAGTTTTAGAGAATATTTAAATCTTGTGATTCTATATTAAAGTTATGTCAAATGTATTAAATTATTCTTTAATCTTATGATCTTAAACCTACGACGTAAAAAATTGAAATTTAAATGTTAAAAAAAATTCATTCTTTTTAAAACAAACTAAAAAAAAAGAAGAAGAGACCATTCTATTGTAGGAAATTTTAAGTAGAATATTGTCTAAAAGCATAAACGTACAATTAAGCATATCATATATTATTATAAGTGGGAACAAAAAAGTTGAAAGTTGAAATACCAAAATAACCCTATATAGTTGAGTTACTACAATAATACCATTATATTATTATTATTGATTATTATTATTATTATTATTATTAAATAATAATTTAAGTTCCATAATAGAAAACTTTTTACATACCACTAAAATGTTACCGTAATAATTTGAAGTGCATTTATAAGTATTTGTTTTGCCATTATCATTGAGTTGCATTAACAATTTTTTTCTTAATTGCTGAATTTTGAGCACTTAAAACAATTACCGGTTTAGATTAAAAAAACTTAAACATTAGAGCATATGAAGAGAGAGGTTAGAGCATATGGAGAGATTCATACAATATCAATATTTAATTGAAGAGAATACATGGTTAGATGTTATAATTTATTATATTTCACTTCTTAATGACTTTAATTACTAAAATTTTTAGCTTCTACAATTAAATACATCCATTCACAACCTTTCATATACACAATTTTTTTCTTTATAAATTGAATAGAAAATATTAGTCCATTACACTTTATATTTTCACATCTTATAGTTCTTATGTAATCTTTTATTCATTGGTCATTTTTTTTCTTATTGATATATTGCTTTGTTTTATTAACTTCTTTCATTTTGAATGGAAATATAGTATTAGATATTCGACAATCTTGACAAATCATATAATTGAAGTAGTAATCTTTTTTTTTACCAATAAATATAGTGTATCCCACATGATTAAAAAAAAAGTTTTTATCAATAGAATCATATATTCTTTAGATTCTATTGATCTTGCAACCTTAGTTGAATGTTTTACCAGAAACATCATTTTTACCCTTTAACTATTGTATAATGCATCAATTATTCTAAAATAATTATATCCTTTGAAATGTTTGGTATTAAATAACATGGGATACACGTGCAACGTACGTGTTCGAGAACTAGTACAACATATAAATGAAAATTTTAAAAATACCACCAACTCTAGTTTAGTAGGAAGATCAATACTCCTTTCTATATAAATGTACAAAGAACATTTTAGCCCTAAAAATTCGGTTTATGACATTTTTGAACTAATAAATAGAAGAAACACATTTTGAACCATTTTGATACATTAAAGGCAGATTTAAATCCATAAATTAAATGTCAAACTTTTTGTCATTCATTCAATTCTTGGAAGAGCACATTTCTAATTAGTAGGATGTCAAAACTAAGTCTGAGTATAGGTGATTCATTCAATCCATTCATAATATTAACGATTGACTTCACGATAATTTGATTTGTGTTCAATCTCGATCTATTCAAACTTTTAATCCATTTTAAAGAATCTTCACTTCAGCCCAATTTAATTTTCAATTTCAATGTAACAACCTGTTTAGTCGTTTTGAGCAGCAGATTTTATTTCTGGAAAACTGGCTGAGACGACGGACCCCACGACGGACCGTCATGGGCACGACGGACCGTCGCAGGGTCTCTTTTCAAAACACTTAGAAATTCTGAAAATTGGGTACTGAAATTGACTCTCTGAACTTCATGACGGAATGGCAGGACGGACCGTCACAGGCGTGACGGACCGTCACAGATTCTTTAGTGGAAATTGAGTCTCTGAACCTTGCGACGACCTGCAGGACGGCCCGTCGCAGGCACGACGGGCCGTCACAGACTGCGTAATCCCAGTCTGGGTTGGATTTCCTTAAAGGTTTTAAGGGACGTTTTGGACTATTCTTGCCTTAATCATAAAGTTAGTAGGTTAATGTTAATAAGTCTAACTACTTGGGGGTTAAAAGAGGTAACCTTAAGTTAATTAGTGGGTTATTATTGCCATCTTTTATTCTTAATTATATGCTAATTAGGGTAAAAGAAAGAGGGTTTGAATAAAGAAAATAGAAAGAACAAAGAGAGAGAGAGAGAGAGAGGGTTGAACGAGAGAGGACAAACGAAAAGGAAAACACAAGGCTTTGGGAAAATTCTTGCTCGATCACTAGTCTTCGGTGGAGGTAGGTTATGGTTATTTCATACTATTCGTAGTAAACTCTTAATAGCGAATGATATGCATTGATAGTATTGTAAAACCCTGGTATGTGCTTAATTGTATGCTTGCATGATACGATTATATAATTGTGATTATATAAGCATGATGAAGTTATTGAATCCCAAATCTTGCAAAACCCTAATCTCTTTGTTAATGATAATGCCTTGGTATGAGAGAAGGCTTGATGAACTAAAGTAATGAGAATGATGATGCCTTGGTATAAGAGAAGGCTTGATGAATTGATAGAATGAGATTAGTGGATCGGAGTGTCACGTTCCGACACATAGAATTAAGGGATCGGGTGTCACGAACCAACACGTAGTATTAGGGGGACCGGGTGTCACGAACCGACACGTAGATTTAGGGGATCGGATGTCACGAACCGACACGTAGATTTAGGGGATTGGGTGTCACGAACCTACACGTAGATTTAGGGGATCGGGTGTCACGAACCGACACGTAGATTTAGGGGATCGGGTGTCACGAACCGACACGTAGATTTAGGGGATCGGAGTGTCACGTTCCGACACATAGTAGTAGGGGATCAGAGTGTCACGTACCGACACAAGAGGAATAAAGAATATGAGGGAGCGGAGTGTCACGTACCGACACAAGAGAAATAAAGATAATGAATCTTGAAAGATGCTAATATACTCAATCTAATGAACATAATTCCCAAATGAGTATGGTATTGAGGCTTGAGTCCTCATGTGTGAACTTGACGGTAATTGTTAATGATATAGTACTTGTTGTTGCTACATGTTGAGTATCATAGTTGATTTTATGATATTACTTGATATATACTGTTCTCTATTTTGAGTTGGCCGATGATATCTACTCAGTACCCGTGTTTTGTACTGACCCCTACTTTTATGTTTTCTTCCTTGTTATTTGTGGAGTGCAGCAAACGTGCCGTCGTCTTCAACTCAACCGCAATTCTAGCCAGTCTTCGTCACACCGGATCTTCAGGGTGAGCTAATGCTTCTAGCTTGGACTGGATCTTCTTCCTCATGTCTTGATGCCTTGAAGTTTCCGGCATGGACTAGATTTTACTTGTTTTAGCTTTTAGAATACTCTTAGTTTAGTCATTTGATTATAGATGTTCTTGTGGTGATGACTTCCAGATTTTGGGGAATAATAGATGTTGAATATTAATAGCTATTGAATTGGTTTTTATTAATGAGTTTAAGTCTTCCGCATTACTTTCTGTTGATATACATTGAAATGTTAAGGTTTAGATGGGTTGGTTTGCTCACATAGGAGGGTAAGTGTGGGTGCCAGTCGCGGCTCGGTTTTGGTTCGTGACAAACTTGGTATCAGAGCATTAGGTTCGTTGGTCTCATCACACAAGAACGAGTCTAGTAGAGTCTTAAGGAACATTAGGGGGACGCCTTTACTTTTCTTTGAGAGGCTATAAGACTTTAGGAAAATTCCATTCTTTCTTTCTTTCTTTCGTGCTACTACTTGAATCCAATTGGTATCTAGGTGATACAAATTGGTATCTGACCATCTTCACTCTATTTCGCAGATGGTTAGAACTAGAGCAATGACTGCACAAACACCAACACCGGCAAGACAAGAAACGTCTAAGCCAGCCACTGGGGCTGTGGCTTGAGGAAGAGCAGTGGCAAGAGGCCGTGGTAGAGGTCGTGGGAGGACGTCCTTTAGAGGAAGAGGACGAGCACCTAGTCCATCTGATGCTAGGGCGGTGACTCCTCCACCGACTGAAGAGGTAGTAAGAGAGGGTGAGGAAGGGGAGAATGAACAAGTGCAAAATGAGGAATTGCCACCCCAACCTACCCCAGAGATGATCAATCAGGTTCTTGCTTATCTTAGCGGGTTATCTGATCAGGGTCAGGCACCTCCAGTGTTTTCTGCACCAACACCTCCGGTTTCAGAGGTACGACATGCCACTGCTGGGGCTCCCCGCATGGATGCCTCATTGGAAATAGGCACCTTTCCTTGGTTGACTACAGGGCCTATCATGACAAATGATCAGCAAGAGCTTTTCAGTAAGTTCTTGAAATTGAAACCTCCAGTCTTTAAGGGTGCTGAATCAGAGGATGCCTACGACTTTCTGGTTGATTGTCATGAGTTACTACACTAGATGGGTATAGTAGAACGGTTTGGTGTTGAGTTTGTGACTTATCAGTTCCAAGGAAACGCCAAATGTGGTGGCGGTCACATGTAGAGTGTCAACCAACAAAGGCACCACCTATGACTTGGGCCTCATTCTCTAGCTTGTTTATGGAGAAGTATATCCCCCGGACTTTGAGGTATAGGAAAAGAGATGAGTTCTTGAGCCTAGAGCAAGGTAGGATGTTGGTTACTGCTCATGAGGCTAGGTTTCGCGCACTATCCAGATATGCCACCCAACTTTGTTTCAGTCCACAAGAGCGGATTCGCCGTTTTGTGAAGGGGTTGAGGTCAGAGTTGCGGATTTCAGCCTTACAGGTAGCGGCTACAGCGAAATCCTTTCAGGAAGTGGTAGACTTCGTAATAGAGGTGGAAGGAGTAAAGCCAGATGACTTCACCATGGCGTCGACATCAAAAAGGTTTCGAAAGGGAGGTGAGTTTAATGGTTCCTATTCTAGAGGACAGGGTTCCGGAGGTTACTCAGTCCGACCAATTCAGTCTTCACTACAGACTGTAGTTGGGGGTCCACCTCAGACCGGTCAACACTTCTCTGAGAGGCCGATGCTTGAATCCAGAGAATGTTATGGATGTGGGGAGACTGGACACATTAAGAGGTATTGTCCAAAACAGAGTTACAGACCTCCAATGGTTAGAGGTAGAGGTGGTTATGGAAGAGGCCGTTATTCTGGAGGATGTGGTGGTCGAGGTAATGGTGGTCACCAAAACGGCCGGGGTGATGGGCAAACTGGAGCCACTACATCACAACATGGTAGGGGCAACGGACAGACAAACAATAGGGCCCATTGTTACGCTTTCCCTGGGCGGTCTGAAGTGGAGGCATCGGATGCTGTCATCACAGGTAATCTTTTGGTTTGTGATTGCATGGCTTTTGTATTGTTTGATCCCGGATCCACATTTTCTTATGTATCTTCCTCATTTGCTAATGGTCTTAATTTACATTGCGAATTACTTGACATGCCTATTCGTGTTTCTTCTCCGGTGGGTGAGTCTGTGATAGTTGAAAAAGTGTATAGGTCTTGTTTGGTGATTTTTTGGGGAGTAACACTTATGTAGATTTGGTTATCTTAGAAACGGTTGACTTTGATGTAATTCTGGGTATGACTTGGCTTTCTCCGAATTTTGTGATCTTGGATTGTATTGCTAAAACTGTGACGTTAGCCAAGCCTGGGACAGACCCGTTAGTGTGGGAAGGCGACTACACTTCTAATCCGGTTCGTATTGTCTCCTTTCTTCGTGCTAAGAGAATGGTTGGTAAGGGTTGTTTAGCTTTCTTGGCACACCTTAGGGATGATACTACCCAAGTACCTTCGATGGAGTCAGTTTTGGCAGTCCGTGAGTTTTTGGATGTGTTCCCTGCAGATCTTCCTGGTATGCCACCGGATAGGGACATTGACTTCTCCATCGATCTTGAACCGGGCACTCGCCCCATTTCTATACCCCCTTATAGAATGGCTCTCGCGGAGTTAAGAGAGTTAAAGGCACAACTTCAAGAGTTGTTGAGCAAAGGCTTCATTAGACCAAGTGCATCTCCTTGGGGTGCTCTGGTTTTGTTTGTGAAGAAGAAGGATGGGAGTTTTCGGATGTGTATAGACTATAGACAACTGAACAAGGTAACTATTAAGAACAAGTATCCTCTTCCTCGCATTGATGACTTGTTCGATCAGTTACAAGGTGCTTGTGTCTTCTCTAAGATTGACTTGAGATCCGGTTATCATCAATTGAAAATACGGGCAACAGATGTGCCAAAGACTGCCTTTCTAACCAGGTATGGGCATTATGAATTTGTAGTGATGTCTTTTGGTATTACGAATGCCCTTGCTGCGTTCATGAGCTTGATGAACGGGATTTTTAAGCCATATCTGGATCTCTTTGTGATCGTATTTATTGATGATATACTGATATACTCTAAAAATAAGAAGGAACATGAGGAGCATTTGAGAATTGTATTGGAAATGTTGAGGGAGAAAAAGCTTTATGCCAAGTTCTCTAAGTGTGAGTTTTGGCTAGATGCAGTGTCCTTCTTGGGGCATGTAGTTTCTAAGGATGGAGTGATGGTGGATCCTTCTAAGATTGAGACAGTGAAGAATTGGGTAAGACCCACTAATGTGTCAGAAATAAGGAGCTTTGTTGGTTTAGCTAGCTATTATCGTCGATTTGTCAAGGGATTCTCTTCCATTGCTTCCCAATTGACGAACTTGACTAAGCAGAATGTTCCATTTGTATGGTCGGACGAATGTGAGGAAAGCTTTCAGAAGCTCAAGACTTTGTTGACTACTGCACCAATTCTCACCTTGCCCGTGGAAGGTAAGAACTTCATTGTTTATTGTGATGCATCCTATTCTGGGTTGGGTGCAGTGCTAATGCAAGAGAAGAATGTGATTGCTTATGCTTCAAGACAATTAAAGGTGCATGAACGTAACTATCCGACCCATGATTTGGAATTGGCCGCGGTGGTGTTTGCATTAAAGCAATGGAGACACTATCTATATGGGGTTAAGTGTGAAGTCTACACGGATCATCGCAGCCTACAGTATGTTTTTACTTAGAAGGATTTGAACTTGAGACAAAGGAGATGGATGGAACTACTGAAGGACTACGACATCACTATTTTGTATCATCCGGGGAAGGCGAATGTTGTGGCAGATGCTTTAAGTAGAAAGGCGGGAAGCATGGGAAGTCTAGCTCACTTGCAAGCTTCTAGACGCCCATTGGCTAGAGAAGTTCAGATTCTGGCTAATGACCTTATGAGATTAGAAGTAAATGAGAAGGGAGGATTTTTAGCTTGTGTGGAGGCAAGATCTTCCTTCCTTGACAAGATTAAGGGAAAGCAGTTTAATGATGAGAAATTGATCCGGATTCGAGATAAAGTGTTGCGAGGAGAGGCTAAGGAAGCAACAATCGATGAGGAAGGTGTGTTGAGGATTAAGGGAAGGGTATGTGTACCCCGCGTCGATGATTTGATCAACACTATTCTGACAGAGGCTCATAGTTCAAGGTATTCTATACACCCTGGTGCAACCAAGATGTATCGTGACCTAAAGCAACACTTTTGGTGGAGTAGAATGAAGCGTGATATTATTGATTTTATTGCCAAATGTCCAAACTGTCAACAAGTAAAGTATGAACACCAGAGCCCTGGAGGAACACTTCAGAGAATGCCCATTCCTGAATGGAAATGGGAGAGAATTACAATGGATTTCGTAGTTGGTCTTCCAAAGACAATGGGTAAGTATGACTCTATTTGGGTGATCGTTGATAGGTTAACTAAATCTGCTCATTTCATTCCGGTCAAGGTGACTTACAATGCAGAGAAGTTAGCCAAACTTTACATCTCGGAAGTGGTTCGATTGCATGGGGTTCCACTCTCCATCATATCAGATAGAGGTACGCAGTTTACTTCTAAGTTTTGGAAAACACTACATGCGGAATTGGGTACTAGGTTGGACCTTAGTACCGCATTTCACCCTCAGACTGATGATCAGTCTGAGCGAACGATTCAAGTGTTGGAGGATATGCTTCGTGCATGTGTGATAGAATTTGGTGGTCATTGGGATAACTTCTTACCCTTAGCGGAGTTTTCATACAATAATAGTTATCACTCAAGTATCGACATGTCTCCATTTGAAGCATTGTATGGTAGGAGATGTAGGTCTCCTATTGGGTGGTTTGATGCATTTGAGGTTAGACCTTGGGGTACTGACCTTTTGAGGGATTCGATAGACAAAGTGAAATCTATTCAAGAAAATCTTCTAGCGGCGCAAAGTAGGCAAAAAGAATATGCAGATCGAAAGGTTAGAGACTTAGAGTTCATGTAGGGTGAACAAGTCTTGTTGAAAGTTTCGCCAATGAAAGGGGTGATGCGGTTTGGTAAAAGAGGTAAGCTAAGCCCGAGGTACATTGAACCATTTGAAGTACTTAAGCGAGTAGGGGAGGTGGCTTATGAGCTAGCCTTGCCCCCAGGGCTGTCCGGAGTACATCCGGTATTCCATGTATCTATGTTGAAAAGATACCATGGGGATGGAAACTACATTATCCGTTGGATTCAGTTTTGCTTGATGAAAATTTGTCTTATGAGGAGGAGCCTGTTGCTATTTTAGATAGAGAAGTTCGCAAGTTGAGGTCAAGGGAGATTGCATCCATCAAGGTGCAATGGGAGAATCGGCCGGTTGAAGAAGCCACTTGGGAGAAGGAGGCCGACATGCAAGAAAGATACCCACATCTGTTTAAAGATTCAGGTACTCCTTCTCGCCCTTGTTTTTCTTCTTGTGATCGTTCGAGGACGAACGATGGGTAAATTGGTATCTATTGTAACGACCTGTTTAGTCGTTTTGAGCAGCAGATTTTATTTCTGGAAAACAGGCTGAGACGACGGACCCCACGACGGACCGTCATGGGCACGACGGACCGTCGCAGGGTCTCGTTTCAAAACACTTAGAAATTCTGAAAATTGGGTACTGAAATCGACTCTCTGAACTTCGTGACAGAATGGCAGGACGGACCGTCACAGGCGTGACGGACCGTCACAGATTCTTTAGTGGAAATAGAGTCTCTGAACCTTGCGACGACCTGCAGGACGACCCGTCGCAGGCACGACGGGCCGTCACAGACTGCGTAATCCCAGTCTGGGTCGGATTTCCTTAAAGGTTTTAAGGGACGTTTTGGACTATTCTTGCCTTAATCATAAAGTTAGTAGGTTAATGTTAATAAGTCTAACTACTTGGGGGTTAAAAGAGGTAACCTTAAGTTAATTAGTGGGTTATTATTGCCATCTTTTATTCTTAATTATATGCTAATTAGGGTAAAGAGGATTTGAATAAAAAAAATAGAAAGAACAAAGAGAGAGAGAGAGGGTTGAACGAGAGAGGAGAAACGAAAAGGAAAACACAAGGCTTTGGGAAAATTCTTGCTCAATCACTAGTCTTCGGTGGAGGTAGGTTATGGTTATTTCATACTATTCGTAGTAAACTCTTAATAGCGAATGATATGTATTGATAGTATTGTAAAACCCTGCTATGTGCTTAATTGTATGCTTGCATGATATGATTATATAATTGTGATTATATAAGCATGATGAAGTTATTGAATCCCAAATCTTGCAAAACCCTAATCTCTTTGTTAATGATAATGCCTTGGTATGAGAGAAGGCTTGATGAACTAAAGTAATGAGAATGATGATGCCTTGGTATAAGAGAAGGCTTGATGAATTGATAGAATGAGATTAGTGGATCGGAGTGTCACGTTCCGACACATAGAACTAAGGGATCGGGTGTCACGAACCGACACGTAGTATTAGGGGGACCGGGTGTCACGAACCAACACGTAGATTTAGGGGATCGGGTGTCACGAACCGACACGTAGATTTAGGGGATCGGGTGTCACGAACCGACACGTAGATTTAGGAGATCGGGTGTAACGAATCGACACGTAGATTTAGGGGATCGGGTGTCACGAACCGACACGTAGATTTAGGGGATCGGAGTGTCACGTTCCGACACATAGTAGTAGGGGATCAGAGTGTCACGTACCGACACAAGAGGAATAAAGAATATGAGGGAGCGGAGTGTCACGTACCGACACAAGAGAAATAAAGATAATGAATCTTGAAAGATGCTAATATACTCAATCTAATGAACATAATTCCCAAATGAGTATGGTATTGAGGCTTGAGTCCTCATGTGTGAACTTGACGGTAATTGTTAATGATATAGTACTTGTTGTTGCTACATGTTGAGTATCATAGTTGATTTTATGATATTACTTGATATATACTGTTCTCTATTTTGAGTTGGCCGATGATATCTACTCAGTACCCGTGTTTTGTACTGACCCCTACTTTTATGTTTTCTTCCTTGTTATTTGTGGAGTGCAGCAAACGTGCCGTCGTCTTCAACTCAACCGCAATTCTAGCCAGTCTTCGTCACACCGGATCTTCAGGGTGAGCTAATGCTTCTAGCTTGGACTGATCTTCTTCCTCATGTCTTGATGCCTTGAAGTTTCCGGCATGGACTAGCTTTTACTTGTTTTAGCTTTTAGAATACTCTTAGTGTAGTCATTTGATTATAGATGTTCTTGTGGTGATGACTTCCAGATTTTGGGGAATAATAGATGTTGAATATTAATAGCTATTGAATTGGTTTTTATTAATGAGTTTAAGTCTTCCGCATTACTTTCTGTTGATATACATTGAAATGTTAAGGTTTAGATGGGTTGGTTCGCTCACATAGGAGGGTAAGTGTGGGTGCCAGTCGCGGCTCGGTTTTGGGTCGTGACATTCAATCCTTTTTAAAATTCTTTATTTATATTGGTATAGTACATGTTTCTATATTGAAAGTATAAATTACTATCTATTTTATATATTCTAAGATTCATCAATACATTTGTAACTTTTTATGTAAATTTTTTCTCTAATTAAACTCAAATTGTGGTTATAAAGTTAAATAATAATAATAATAATAATAATAATAATAATAATAATAATTAATAATAATAATAATAATAATAATATAATATATTTATTGTAAAATGAATGTCTACACAAAATTCTTTGTTCCCAAGTAAACTTTCTGGCCAAGTAACTTGTGGCCAAGTAAACTTCGTGGCCAATTAAATTGTGCCCAAGCAAACTTAGTGGCCAAGTAACTTTCTGTCCAAGTTTTTTAGCCTATATATATCTCCTCTTTGTAGTATGAAAGATGAACAACAACAAGTAAACATTATAATAATAAAGGAAAGTTACTATTTATCTTGTTTCTCCTATCGCTACTCTTCTTAATTTCAATTCATTATTATTATTTATAACACGTTATAGCATGAGTCTCTGACTTATCTAAAAAATATATATAAGATGAGTAGCAAAATTGAAGAGATCTTTCGATATGGTAAGTACCAGGTATGTACTTTACCAAGCATTTAATTATGAGCAAATTTTATGTCACAATATCATCTTTTCATATCTCTTATTTGAATCTAACATTTATATGATAACAAGAGTTTTTAAAAAGTTGTTTAAAATTTATTAGTATTATGCAAAAGATGTTTATGTTTGTATTACCGTCAGTATCGTTGTTATATATTAGTGTAAATAAATATTTGTATGGTATGAATTTTGTTTTAATGAATTTTATAATGTATAATTAACTGAAATGAGCTTTTTAGTTAACAATATTTATGACGTATTCACTTTCAAATTTATGATTCTTTCACTCTCTTTAGAGGTATATTTCCTCCCTATGCTTTATTTTGGCTCAAATAAACAAAAAAATAATAGTAATAATAATAAAATGATGGAAAAACTAGAAAATCTGGTAAACATTAATATATATTTAAAATAAATTACTACAATTTATTTTTTTTATGTTATATGAATATTATTACACAATAAATAGCAAATTTAATTATATATAAAAATAATTAGAAAAGTTATTGATATTAGATATGAAAGTTATTGTTACACACCTAATTTATTATGTCTAGGCATGTTTTATGTGAGTGGTTCCTCATGTTTACCCTCACTAATACTTTCTCTTTCATCAATCTTGCTATATCACAAAATTTATGTAATTTTTTTCAATTTAAGATCTTTTAGATGATTTTAGGAGCAATTTTTGTAATTTGAATTCATCAGATATCACTTGATTAATTTTCTCCTCGTTTTTATGAAGATCATAGTTGTATACATAGATGTAGCATCTATTTTCATGGGCCTTCAATTGACTTGTTTCTATATTACAATGACTATAGTTATAAAAAAAATTAGTACAAGAAGAACACGAACAGAAAGAGATTGAGATTTGTGTAATTGTCAAATAGAATAGTTATATACATAGATACCTGTATTCTAATATTAATACAAGTTGAAATCGTAATTTCTGAATACAGGTATATTTGGATACATTAGTAATCTATCAAATTTGAATGGTTAATTAGGCAATGCAAGTATAATTAGATACATTAATACAATTTTTTATAAACAAATACATGCGACACACCAAGCCAAAAAGAGATTGATGTTTGTTGATTTTTTTGATTTTTTATACAACCGAATACTTGCACACTTTTGCTACCTACACATTCTATTATTTTTCATTTTTTTTTGTTTATGTATTTGTCAAATATATTCATCTTTTGTTCAACAACAATGTTCATATGTATACTATATTAGTGTATTCATTTTTTGTTTAACAACAATGTATTAATTTTCAAAATTATCGTGTTCATATGCTAAATTATTATACTTTATCTTGTTTTATATTAATACATTATGTTTTTACAAATACTTGTATTCTTGATATATTAATACTTTAAGTTTTATAAATAAAGATGCTAATTTGAATTCATACAATTAATACAGTTTTCTTATTTAGTTCATTGTAATTAAAAGTTTATCAATGTATAAATAGAAAAATAAAAAATGTATACAATAGTATAGCAAGAAAAAGAGCTAAAATGTAGTCATTTTTTATAAATATCATACTCATAACTATTGAACTTTAATAACCCTATAAATATAGTTATTTTTATAAGTTACTCTATTTTCAATTTCAGTCTAACCCGCTCATTTGACACCCATAGTAAAAATAGTAAAATTCATATTTTTATCACTATGGCTCACTTGGAGCCTCCACGATGTTGGAGACAACACAATGGCTTTCTTGTTCACATAAATCATGTGTTGAGTTAAAATGTTATATGATATGCTTTCAGACCCCTTTTTGTAATCTTGTTGCAGCTAATATCTTTTAAGGGGGAAATTGTATTTTGAAATGCTTGGATACTTTTGTCATTCGAAAAGTAGCGCGATTGATATTATTCACATCAAATTTTGATATGATATTTTTTAAATTAATATTTTAAAATAATTTATTCATTAAATAGTTTAAAATACATGTTTGCAATTTTAATGTAATTTATAGATAATTATCCTTATTTCTCAAAATTTTAAGATTTTTATTGATTAATTTTGTTTGTATTGTTTGTGTTACAATCGGTTGAATATGTTCAAGTATTTGTTTGATTTGATTAATTCACTATTTTTTGTTAAATTGCATTTTTTTATATATCATTGGTTACATTTGTTACTTTTTTTTATATATAAATATATTCATTTTATTTGTTACCTTTGTTAATATTCATTTAAATATTTTTGTGTAGTATAGAAATTCATTCAAATATGAATAAGATTGCATGCACATATATTTTATCAACGGGTGATTTTGGTCCACGATTTTAAGATAATGATATTGTACTATTGGTGATAGGGGTGTACAAAATAGAACTAAAACCTAACCAAACCGCAATTCGAGAAAAAAACCCGACTAGTGTTTGATTTGACTTGGTGTAGTATTGAAAAAAAAAATTCACTACATTTGGGTTGATTTGGTTTTAACTAAAAAAACTCAACCCGAGATCAAACTGACCCGACATTATATATATAATTTTAAAATTTTATTTTATACATAAAAATGTTTACTTTGATATAATTTTTAAATATGTATTATACTTTTTTATAATTTTTATCTTTTAATATATTATTTCAAGTTTAAAACTTAGAATTCTGAATGGTTTAATAAAGAATAGTCAACAGATGTTGGTATTATGTTAAAACTTAAATCAAAATCAATTAATAATAATACAAAAAGAAAATCAATTCAACACCAAGAATGACAATAATATTGAATATTTATTTTTTGGCTTTACATTGGTTTAGAAAATTCAAATACATAATCTGATTTTAATTTTTTCTAATATTTAGTATGTAACTAATACTTAGTAAACTTATTTTAATACTTTTAAACTTTGATCATTTTAATTATGACTTGTTAATTTGCAATATTTGTTTTACACGATTTCAGTATTATTATTATTATTATTGTTATTTTTGTTGGATATTTTAGTATCATTACTCATATCATATTTTGTGTTATTTTCTTTAAAATAAACATCTTAGATAATTGTATTTTGATAGGATAAAGAAATATTTGAAGTAAAAGTAAATTATATGTTTATATAAATGTTTTACCAGAAAAATCCAAAAAAACTCAAAAAATCGAAAAATCCGAAAAAATCCATAAAACCCGAGGTTGAAAAATCCAAGTTTAGTTGGTTTGGTTTATAAAATTAAAAATCTAACACAAATAATTTAGTTTGACATTTAAAAAGTCTGAACCAACCCGGTCATATACACCATTAATTGATGGTTTTTAATTTCCTATTTAAACAATAGCTTGGTCATTAAGTTAGGGGATGGATAAAATTTTAGATAAAAAAAAATAATTTTTAAACTTTTGTGTTTAAGATATTCTTTTATGATCAATTATTTTCGATGACAAACTAATCGAAGCTCCGCAGAAATTCAACGAGTCCACCGACAAAGCGACCCCCAAGACCTCCTCACACTCACTGTTGGCCCTTACCTTCATAAAACATCTGCAGATCTGCTCTATTTTAATCCTTTTTTATTGTTTAAAATATCATTTAATCTATTGTGCTATAGTATTATGTGGTTATTTTGCTTTTGATTGTTGGAGCTCAAACTCCAATCACTCTTATTTCTTTTGTTACCCGATGCCTTTTTTTCTAGTTATTTTTTTTTTTGTTTTTCTATTTAATTTTGCCTTTAAGGGATAGTTTAGTACAAAGATTAATAATATAGGAATTAGTGATGTAGAGATTAGTAATGCAGGGAATGGTAATACAGAATTTAGTAATGGAGCAATTATTTTTATCAAGTGTTTGGTTCATTAATTTTTTTTTAGTTTTATGTGTCGTTTAAACTCTACAAAAACTAAACTTTCCAATTATACACTTGAGTTATTATGAGACTTTCTATTTTATATAATTGGATCAAGGTGGATAATTAACAGATAATATTATTTTTATAACATTTTTGACTAGCTAGGAGAATAAAAATTTTATTGTCATGTTCACTATTTTCTCACTTAAATTATTTGAAATAAACAATTATCATCTTAATAAATTGGAATTAATATCTCAAAAGGTCACAGAACTATAATAATTTATAGTGAAAATTAATTGAACTTTGTTTTGTATCAATAAATTGAAAAAAAAAACTCTTTATCATAAAAATAAAATAAATAAATATAGCAAAATAAATTAAACTATTTGTATACGCGAGACTACTTATGTAATGTTTAATGGATTTCCATTAAGAGACAATATTTGACTTATGAATTGTTCTTAAATTCATACATCAACATTAGCATATTAGTTGAATTATCATGTTTTATATTAATAATAAGTAGATTAAATAACTCATATTTTAGAAACAAAAATATATCTACACAATAAATTTGTAAGTCAATTTATTTAAATAAATGTATAATTAGTATAAATATAAAATATAAAATTTATTTAATAAACAAAATGACTAAAAGAAATTGAGGGGGTATTTTTGTCTTTACCTAGATTAGTCTCTTGGTATTTGAATTAATATCACCAAATGGAAGATATTAGTTATACACCCTCTAATACCATGTAAGGTATATAACTAATTCGTGAATTGATTATACATAAACCCAAAATTTTTACTAAACATAGTACTAAATAGTATCACCCAATTAAATTTCTACTAAACATAGTACTAAATAATATCATCCATAATATTTGGACTATTTTTCCTAATACTGCCTACTCAATTTTTATTGTTCTATGACAACCTTAGTTTTTGTGTTTACTTTATTTTATTTATGGTTGTTTTTTCTTTATTTTTATCTTATGTCTTTATTTAGATGTAACTTGTGCACTTCTCTAAAAAAACAAAATCGTAAGGAGATGTTTCGTTTTATATTTAGTTACAGTTTATATGGTTTTGTGTCGATAATTGTCTGAAGTTTGTTCCAATGAATTTATATTATTTTAATAATGCCAAATCTTGATTAATTTTATATTCTCTTTCGTTAAATTTTGCTTATTGCTATTATTATTGATTGTATTAGTGGGAGGTGTTAGGTTGTGGAGCCTGATTAATATTTAGGCGATACTGTTCATTCTCCATGTATTCTCTGTAACTGTTCATATTCTGAATTAATTAATATATATCCCACCGCCGTGAAAGTTTACTCATGGGGTGTTACCACGAACTATTGGTTTCTCTCTTTCTCTATCTAGATCTCTCATCTCTCTCTCGAAAGTTCTCGTATTCTTAATTTATCAAGTGAGTGTGTGTATGGATTCGATCCTAACAGAAGGTTTATATGGTCAATGAAAAAATCTCTCTGTCGGTTTTTGAGGTCTCGCATTTTAAAATATGAAAACTTATTTTAAGTTCGTATATATTTTAAGTTAAAATTAACCGATGGAAAAATTATCGTCGATTTCCAAGGCCTCCCATGTTAATAAGATGAATTTTTTATTTAATTTTTATAACTTACGTAAATTTCATATTGCAAAGAGTAAATTACATCGTACCCCTACTCCTTTTCTAATTACAATAAATCCCTTAAAATTTATATCTTCCGGATACGTTATAAGTCGTGATACATATACTATTGTTTACAAATTGATACACTACTAGTTTGATGTATATGTAATGTGTTTTTAGATGCCAAAATTATTCTTTCCATTCTTCCAAAAAAATTCTCACTTTTTGAATCAAACTTTTGATAAATGATACATTTGATATAAGTTTGATATTAAGTATCAAAACTAATTAAGGTTATTTATCAAAACTAGTATTTGAACATGATACATCGTACATGATAAAATTGTAATATATCGTGTTTGAAACAAATGCATTATATATTAATTAAGAAACAAAATTAACTGGATACATTAAAAATCTAGTTAATGTATCTCAAATTATAGTCATAAGATAATATAGTAATTTAAACACGATACATTGTACATGATAAAATTGTAATGTATTATAATGTTGAAATGAAGGCATTATATATCAACTTAAGAAACAAACACAACTATAGATATTAAAAATCTGAATTCATATATATCAGATTACAAGAAAAAATCAAAAAAAAATAATCAGCAATTTGATATGTTTTGATCTTTCCTTCTCAACATTCACTTTAGAACTTTAGAAGACGAATGTACACTCTTCTTTTCCTTATCCTTCTTCATTCACTGTTATATCTTTTTTTTTATTGTTAACAATGACATCATTCATGGATCTCGATCCAATGTCCTTATAAGAGCCACCAGTAGATCGTTTTTTTTCTTTTGCCTTTTGGACATTTTTACACAATTGATTCTTCCTTCTTCAACTAATTGGGTAAGCCCAATATTGAAATATGGGTCTTCATCCATATGTATCAACGACTTTGAAGATGAAAAACAAAAACAAAATTGAACATTGAAGTTATTGAAAAAGATCTACCTTTGGAATAACTTGAAATCATCAATCAACTGAAAATAGAAAAGATTTGAAATTCAAAAATGGATCAATGGTGTAACTGTGGAGAGATTTGGACGTGAAAAAGGAAGAAAAAGATTTGTGGCAATTATGTATCTGATAGCTTTGTGTTGTGCTAAATAATAACGGATTTATAAAAAATTTAGAACTGGTAAGAAATAATGAAATTATGGAACAAAAAGTGAATATAGAAATTTTTTCCATTTTTTTTAAAGTTATTATTTGATTCATTTTTATGAGTTGTTACTAGTTGTCACGATTCGAGATCACCCCCTAGTCGTAATCGGCGTATTCGACCTCAAAGAGGTCTTATACAAGCCTCTTAGCATCATTCATCATATAGGTATGAAAATGTAGTGCGAAATTAAAAAATTTCACAATAAAGTCAATAAGGAAACTCTGTTATAAAACGTAAGAAGAACTAAGTCTCATCACAAGCCATCTTAGACACATCTCATTATCATAGGTACACGACTCTTACATAAAAAGAAAGATACAAGTTTTATACAAATGTCTTTAATAAAGGAAAACTAGTAATAAGGAGTCTTGTCCTCGACATATGAGGACATACTCAAATCTTGAGACAAATCTACTTCCCAAGCTTCAACTCTAAGATCACCTCTCTTGCCAATACCTACACTTAAGGCATCTCCAACCAGGTACTCTATTTCACTCTCTGAATATAGAGTTCTCTATTTTTTCGGACAACCAACTCCAACCCAATTCTCTATGTTACTCTTTAAAAAAGACTCTTTTTCTCTCTTCAATATTATATTATTATTTCTATTTCATTCTTATTTACTTATTTCATAATATAAATCCTTCTTTCTTTCTTTTTCTCAAAATAATCATTTTTGTATAATTTTCATGGAAAATAAATTTTTGTTTTTACAAATACTTTTTTTAATATAAACTTATATTTTATTATGAATTTCTAAATAACATACCTTAAAAGCAAATATTATATAATATACAAACTAATGAACAATTCAAATAAAAGTGAAATCATTAATAAAATACGATTATACAAGCATTACATTTTTACTCAACTTTCAAGATTATTACGTTGCTCAAATAAATGCTCTATTAACGCATTATGGAGTTCAAAATGAGCATTTTTGTCCGTATTTTTTTTATTTCTAGCTAAAAGTTGTTTAAATCGAAGATATTCATCTATCACTATTTTTGTCGTTGTAATTGGAACCTCTACGACATCTTAAATTGGTGCATTAAGATTACGTTCATCCTCAATTTTCATGTAGTGCAATACAATGCATGTAGTCATTATATCATGTAGCACTTCCTTTTTTGCTTTTTATCCTAACGATAATTGCAAAATGTGATTGCAAACCTCCAAATGTACGTTGAACATCTTTTTGGCTCAATTATTGTTTCATCGCGTAATATTTCTTCTTTTGAGAACGTAAATTACAAATATTTTGAACAATTGTAGACCATTTAAAATTGTGCATTCTTTATAGTGATAATTAATTATAAAATCAAATTACGTTTAAAAAGAATTTCAAATATTAGAAATGTAACTCATAACCTTATATGAACGATTATGTTAAATACAAAATAATAAAAATAATAATAAAATAATGAAAAAGTGAAATAGAGAGTGTGAATAGTAGTTCTCCAAATTTGGAGAACTACTATTCAACTATATATAGAGAGAGAATAAAGAGTGAAATGGAGAGTGATTGGAGAGACCATTCTCTATTTTACTCTCCAAATATAGAGGATAGAGAGTAAAATAGAGTGAGGTTGGATATGGTCTTAGTAGAAAAATATAGTAAAATATGAAATTAGTATAATTAAGCACTAAATATGGCAATCATGCAAAAACATGCTTTAAAGAGGACATTTTAGTTGAAATATGTTTTTTCATGCTATTTTTGAATAAAACTTCATGAACCTAGTGTAAAAGACATCATACAACTCAATCACCAACATACGAGGTAATACTCCCATAAACCACAACACATGACCATATTCATTAAGTAACTCATTTTACCATTTAGACCATCTATCCAGGGCTGTCCCAAACCCATCTAGGTTAGATCGACATAAAGAGACCACTCATACAACCTTTTCAATACACCCTTAAGTGTTCCTTAAGACTATCAAAGATAAGGATATTTCCTTTCCAACATAACTTAACAAGTCAACATTCAATACTAGAGATACTAGAGGAAACATTCATACATTTAAGAACTTCACATAAAGACCATCCCTTAGGATAAGTCTAAGTTACACTAGTGCAATGTGAAAGTAGCATCCCATTCTACTACTCTCACTTAGTGCTCCTTTGGAACCACCCTAGACTAGGCACATCACATTCAACAAGTCACATAACTTTCATCAACATTAGACATAAAATCAACATGCTTCATCAACATTAGACATAAAATCAACTTACTTCATTAACATCATATAGAAACTCATTCATTCATTAACAGTACAAGGAGACATCAAGACTCCCTTCAAAGGCCTACTTGTGCAATGCATAGATGGTGTCCCATTCCATCACCTACCTAAGTAGTACACCCTTAGGAATACCTAGTACATTACATTCTTTTGTGAGGGTAAGCTTTAACTGACATAGACCATGAGAGCTTAACATGAAATCCTGATATTAACCCCTACCGGATGAGGGATCCTACTTTCCTAAGGTAAGATCATTCTTTTAGGCTTTACGTGGAAAATCACTAGCTAGTCTTATGCAGGCGCATAGTTAAGGGATAAGGAAATTGCTTCTAGATACTACACCTCTACTAACGGAGAGTACCCATATCAAGAGGTTGTTACTAAGTACCCGACCTCTACCCACGGAAGAGTACTCACCTCTATCTTATTCTTTCAGTGATAAGCATTAATCTCCACGGAGTATTAGACTTCCATTACATTCATTAGCTATAGGTTAAGAGATTGCTACTAAGTACTCTACCTCTACTCATAGAAAGAATACTCATCAAACATGTCATTCATTCATTGGAAAACTCTTAGAAATATTGAGATTGCTTCTAGACACTACACCTCTAATCACGGGAAAATGTCCATCCCAACATCCCCCATTAATTCATTAGAGCTCTTAGAAAACCTTTCAATATAACCACCTTCATTACATTTTCATTAGCTTCATTCATTCTTTCATGTGTGTGTGAAAGTCTTTCACATAACCACTATCATTCATGAAATTGTCTTCTAAACATGTTCATACTACATTCATCATAATCCATACACAACATACTTCACATTCACATTATACTTCCATAGTCATACTATATCTTCAAGAATCACATGCATAACTTTATATTACATCTCTATACATATGCATTATAACATTACTTTACTTCACATTCGATGTCTTCAAGGCCATAACCACAATACACATACATATTCATATACATTAGCTAAACACCGCCACCATAAGTGGTTCATACCACACAAGAGCAATTCAATAAGAACTAGACAATTTAGGTCAACTTACCCTTCATCCAGGTCATGATCACCCTTTCTTAGTTCTCCAACAATTCATCATATTTAGACATGGCTAGCGACAGATAACAATAGGAACCAACAATACTACTATATTTAGGTGCAATTCTATCATCATGAAACCATAATCACAAAATCCACTTCATAAGTCAATTCAGGAGATTTGGACAAAACATGGGTTATTCAAGAAATTCCATTACAAATCATCTTTAAAAACATGATTCAACATTAATACATCAATATCATGACTTAGAAAATATTTTAACAATGAACCCATGCGTGGAATAGAAATTGAGAAAATTGATCATGATGCACCTTCGAAAACCTTTGAATTGGACTCCTTGAATGAGAGGTTATTCAAGAATGAAGGATCACCATACCTTAGTATTAAGAAGCCCACAAAAATTGAAGAAAAAATCACTTAAAACCCGTTCTCCTAGCTTGAATTTGACCTAGACCTTTAATGGTGTTCTTGGGAGGATCTCTTCGGGAGGGAAGAGTTTGAGTTGGGTGATTGAGTCATATACTTAAAATACCCTGAATAATCTAAAATAACTCCCCCCCCCATTTACCCCCCCCCCATTTATTTAGCCAAGTGTGAAAATTACCAAATCACCCTTGGCTTGGTCGAGATTTTAGACAGCTTGCAGGTGACTATTGATGGGTCGTCAATCAATTGACACCCTGTCCTGGCAGTCTGTTAATAGTGACTGAGGGGTCAAATGGGGCTCAGCTCCAAAATTCAAAGTGTTAGTTGACGGAGGCCATAGACGGTCCGTCAATCGATTCATGGTCTGTCGATTGGATCAGCTATTGGTGTTGTTTTTGACAGTTTTTGTTCAACGTTTGGGTCCTCATCAAGGACCCCTAGGGTGGTCCTTGGGGAGTCGTAACTAGACGTTTTGATCCTAAACACGACCATCTATATGCTAGGGTCACCTCCTATCATTTTAGACTCCAAACGACACACCAAAACATGAACAACACACTAGAACACACTAGCACACAAAAGATTAGTTTTTTAATGTCTTGTCGTTCCTTGGCGTTTGACTTCGAAAGCACTCAAGCTTGCCCTTAGATATTATTTCTCATTAATTTAACAAGTTATGAACTTAAGAAACTCATGTGAAGCTCTAGTTTATCCTAATTCATTTTGAGGGCGTTTTACTAGTGATCCTCACTGAGTTGGAGTCGTGGAACATATTTTATTTAAAACTTATGTTTCGTACTTAGTATATTCAACAAAGTTTTGAGATTCAATAAATTATTTTTAAAACGTTTCTTTCAATTAGATTTTTATGTATGTTTGAGTTAGTATTTCGCTTGTAGTCAGTCATGATGAGGGTTCACTTGGGGACCAACAATAGTTCTGGAGTGCCGACCACATTCAGGGTATGGACTCAAATCGTGACAATTTAAACAGTTGAACTCTCTTAAAACGAAATGTATCACATAAATTGAAACAAAAAGTATCGCCCGAAACACTATTTACCAAGGACAAGGACAAGGACAACATTTAACGTGTACACCCACCAAGTTGTCTTTGTTTTCGTGAGCTCCGCTCTCCTTCTCTAGCTACCCCTTCTCATTTTATGCCTCAACACGTGATTTATGAGTCGAACAATATTTGGCAGCTTTATATAACCAAAAAAAACATCATTTCTGTTTTAAAACAAAGTAGAAAACAACAATAAACTATATTGTATACATCGAACCACCAAACTTCCTTATAGATTCTCTCGCATCCAGACATAGGAAACAAAGATTATTCCTAATACCCAAGTTCCTCATTCCTAATACCCAAGTTCCTCCTCAAAACACAAAAATAAAATTATATTGTACAAAAAGGAAAATAAAATCTGGGCTCATAAAGTATTAAAAAGAATATTCATGATTTATTTGCATAATATATTATTATTATTATTATTATTATTATTGTTATTATTATTATTATTATTATTATTTCTAGCTCTAGAAGCTCCGGCCCCTTTTACATCTCAAATTCACAATTTTTGAATCCGAACAACTTTTTCTAATCATCAATACTATATTGATTTTTTAATTTTGTTTGAAATTAGTTCAGTTTGAAGAAAGACACAGACTTTTTGTGGTTTGTACTTTCAACTACTTCTTTTAAAAGTTTTGGATCTAAAGAGGAGAACACACACACACATATATTATATATATATATATATATATATAATATATATATATAATATATATATATATATATATATATCTTGTGCTTGAATTACCTAAGGAGAACTAGTTTGACTTAAGTTGTCCAAAATTGTAGGCTTGACAAGATTTAGAAATTTAGAAAGCATTGAAGTTTTTAAGCATGATATAAACATAAAAATTGTCACTTACTTTTATCATAAGAAATTAAAATAGTAAAAGAATACAATTCAATAAAGAGACAGACATGTTTTGAGCTTTGAATTAGAGAGAAAAGAAATGATTATCATATATGTCTTAAATGGAGACTCCTCTATTCAACATTTCCATAGATTGAAGTCTTTGCATCTTCAATTCCTCCCGAAACTTATTTATAAAATCATCTGCTTTCTTATCAACTGCATTTTCTTCCTCATCCCTAAACAACTTCCTCCCTCCACCACCACCACGACGATGATGACTCCCTACTTTTTTCTCCTCCTCAGCGCACGTGACAGATTTGCTTCTTGTCACGTGAGATTTCAAATCTTCTACTTGTTGTTCATCGAGAGATGGAAATGGTGGGGTGGGTTTTTGGGAAGAGAAAGAGAAATTGATAGAACGGACTCGCTGAAGCAAAGAGGGACTGTTTTGGGGGAAATTATAATGAGTAGTTAAAGGGGAATAATTAAATGGATCTGGGAATAAAGACAAGTTTACAGACCTCACACGCTGTAACAGAGATGGAGTTGTAGGGAGTTCATCTTCACTGGCCTCTTGTTTCTTGTCATTACTAGTATTTCTGAAGGTGGAAGTAATGAGAAGAGTAGCAATGGCGAGATTCAACACGCAGAAGAGAACAGTGGGCGTAAACCAGCTAAACACATATTCAATCATCACACCCATTTTTTAGGCAAAAGGGGAAGATTAGAGAGTTTTAGGGTTACAAGTGAAGGACAGTTTGTATTTATAGAGTCAAGTGAAGTAGTAATTGGGGAGTGACGAAGGAAGAAACTGTTTGGATAAGCTTAAAAGCCAGTTTTTGATTTATTAGAGTGTAATATATATCAAAGTAATTTATTTTAGTAAAATTAGGCAAATAATAAATTACATTCTATTCCTATAATATCAATATTTGCCAAAAAATCTTTTTTTTTGAGAAATCCGAATATTTATAAAACAAAATGATATGTAAATAGAAATGGACGGATACTTTTTTTTTTATGTTAACTGTTATGGCGAAAAAAAGATTACCGTCAAATCTGCATAAAAAATGTACTAATTTATTGCATTATTCAATTTCATAATATTAAAAAATTCAGATTCTGAATCAGAAAAAAAATGATTTTGTGTAAAAAAAATCTATGGAACGCCGATTCTAAACTTTTAAAGATGAATATTTTGATCCTGTTGCGACATTCTGAAATATGGAAAAGTAATGTTATGTATGAGCGATACAAAAGTGAAGGACAATTTCTATTTATAGAGTCAAGTGAAGTAGTAATTAGGGATTGAGGAAGGAAGAAACTGTTTGGATGGGCTTAAAAGTCAGTTTTTGATTTATTAGAGTGTAATATATATCAAAGTAATTTATTTTAGTAAAATTAGGCAAATGATAAATTACATTCTATTCCTATAATATCAATATTTACCAAAAAAATCTTTTTTTTTGAGAAATCCGAATATTTTATAAAACAAAATGATATGTAAATAGAAATGGCCGGATAATTTTTTTTTTATGTTAACTGTTATGGCACAAAAAAAGATTACCGTCAAATCTGCATAAAAATTGTACTAATTTATTGCATTATTCAATTTCATAATATTAAAAAATTCGTATTCTGAATCAGAAAAAAAATGATTTTGTGTAAAAAAAATCTCTGGAACGCCGATTCTGAACTTTTAAAGATGAATATTTCGATCTTGTTGCGACATTCTGAAATATGGAAAAGTAATGTTATGTATGAGCGATACAAAAGTGAAGGACAATTTCTATTTATAAAGTCAAGTGAAGTAGTAATTAGGGAGTGAGGAGGGAAGACACTGTTTGGATGGGCTTAAAAGTCAGTTTTTGATTCATTAGAGTGTAATAAATATCAAAGTAATTTATTTTAGTAAAATTAGGCAAATGATAAATTACATTCTATTCCCATAATATCAATATTTACCAAAAAATCTTTCTTTTTGAGAAATCCGAATACTTTATAAAATAAAATGATACGTAAATAGACATGGACGGATACTTTAATTTTTTTTATGTTAACTGTTACGGCGCAAAAAAAGATTACCGTCAAATCTGCATAAAAAATGTATTAATTATTGCATTATTCAATATCATAATATTAAAAAATTCAGATTCTGAATCAGAGAAAAAATGATTTTGTTTAAAAAAATCTCTAGAACGTCGATTCTGAACTTTTAAAGATGATATTTCGATCTTGTTGCGATATTCTGAAATATGGGAAAGTGATGTTATGTATGAGCGATACAAAAGTGATGGGATAGTGGTTGGTGAAAATATTTCGTTCATGAATCTTATTTCAGCAATTGCGACTTAGCTAGATATTGACAAATCGGAAAAAAAATATAAAGATTAGATATGGTGTTGAAGGGAATTCGTCTTCTTTTTGTATTCGGACTGATATGGGTGTAAAATTGTATATGGAAATTTAGAAACATAAGTCTGGGTTCGAAACTTATTCTTTATGCATTGATAGTTCAGATAAAGGTGTTGAAGCGATAATAAATTTCGATGCAACAACAGGTGACATCATGTGTGTTGAGGGTGAAAAAAACGACGTAAAGGCTCTCAATATTGTTGAATCATCAATTGATGATGCATATTACATATCGAAAATGGATGTTGATAAGTATATATCAGACACCAATAATTCAGTTGTGGAAGAGAATCAAATGTATAAGGATAAGTCAACTCTGAAGGCGGTAATGAAAAATTACAAAATAAAGAATAGTTTCAACTTTAAAGTTAAAAGATCTGATAAAAAAAGGTATGTTTTCAATTTATATGTTAATATTTTTAATGATATATAATTTGTTTGTAATATATTTAGTATGATACATTAATATTATATGTTGCGTGTAGTTTTCTATGTAATATGATTTGATCCTAATGATACTTTTCACATTTTGAATGTTAAAACCAAATGTAATATTTATGATCAATTTAAAGAATAAATTATCAATATGTGAAATATTTATTATGAAGTATTATTTTTATTGTGAAAATGAAATAAAGTATATTTTTCTATTTTTTTTCTTTTTTATTTACTAAAACAATCAACCTTAGCAAATAACCAATATATGTTTTTTTATTGCAGCTACGTATTAGTTTGTCATTCAGATGATTGTTATTGGAAATTAAAGGCATCTGTTAGGAAGAATTCAGAAACATTCATAGTGAGATACTTTAATAGTGAACATACCTGTCCATTAAGGGATGGAGTATTAAGCAAGGTACAAGCCACAGTTGAGTTTGTTAGTGGTGTGACAACGTCTAAATTAGGGAATCATAAAAGAAAACATACTCCGAGCAATATAATTGTCACGACCCAAATCGGGGACGCGACTGGCACCCACATTTACCCTCCTATGTGAGCGAACCAACCAATTTACCCTTAACATTTTAATACAATATCAACAAAAGAAATGCGGAAGACTTAATTCATTAATAAAACAACTCAAACTATTATTAATATCCCCAAAATCTGGAAGTCATCATCACAAGAACATCTATCTCAATTACTAAACTAGGAATGTCTAAGAACAAATATAACTAAAAGCTAGTCCATGCCGGAAGTTCAAGGCATCAAGACTTGAAGAAGAAGACCCAGTCCAAGCTAGACGCATTAGCTCACCCTGAATTTCTGATGGAGTGAAGACTGGCTTGATCTACTGCTGAGTCGAAGTTGACGGAACGTTTGCTGCATTACACAAATAACAAAAGGAAAACATAAAAGTAGGGGGTCAGTACAACCACACGTACTGAGTAGATATCATCGGCTAACTCAAATAGGGAACAATATATATCAGATAATATCGTAAATCAACTACAATACTCAACATGTAGCAACAGCAATTACTTTATCATTAACAATTTCCGTCAAGTTCACACATGAGGACTCAAGCCTCAATACCATACTCATTTGGGAATTAGTTTTATTAGATTGAGTATATTCATTATCTTTCAAGATTCATTATCTTTCTTCCTCTTGTGTCGGTACGTGACACTCCGCTTCTCTAATTCTATCCTGGTGTCGGAACGTGACACTCCGATCCTCATATTCATTCTATCCTGGTACCGGAACGTGGCACCCGATCCATATTCTATCCTGGTGTCGGAACGTGACACTCCGATCCTCATATTCATTCTATCCTGGTACCGGGAACGTGGCACCCGATCCTCATATTCTATCCTGGTGTCGGAACGTGACACTCCGATCCTCATATTCATTCTATCCTGGTACCGGAACGTGGCACCCGATCCTCATATTCTATCCTGGTGTCGGAACGTGACACTCCGATCCTCATATTCATTCTATCCTGGTACCGGAACGTGGCACCCGATCCCCTAATTCATCAAGCCTTCTTTTACACTAAGGCATCCTCATTCTCATTATATAATTTATCAAGCCTTCTATCATACTAAGGCATCATCAATCTTATTATATAATATATCAAGCGAATTAGGGTCCTTTCAAGATTTGGGATTCAATAGCTTCATCATGCTTGTTAATTAATCACAATCTCATAATCATAATCATGCAAGCATACAATTTAAGCACATAGACAGGTTTACAACATCATCAATACATATCATACACTATCAAGAGTTCACTACGATATCGTAACATAAAAAACCATAACCTACCTCCACCGAAGAATTGGAATCCACAAGAAATTTCCCAAGCTTGATATTCTCCTCAACCAATTCGATCGATCAATCTCTCTTTCTGTTCTTTCTCTTTTGTTTTATTCAAACCCTCTTTCCTTTACCCTAATTACAATATAATTAAGTGTGAAAAAGGACAATAAACCCCTCTAATAACTTAAGGTTACCCCTTTAACCCCTAAGTAATTAGACTTATTAATGTTAACCCTCAATCTTTATAATTAAGGAAAGAATAGTCAAAAACGACCCTTAAAACGTGTGGAGAAGTCCTAACACCTGCCTGGGATTGCGCAGCCTGTGACGGGCCGTCGTGCCTGCGACGGTCCGTCACGATGGCCGTCGCAACCTCCAAATTCCAGGTGGTCTGCGACGGCCCGTCACCCCTGTGACGGTCCGTCCTGCACCTCCGTCATGACGGTCAGAAACTCGTTTCTTGCACCAAATTCTCAAAAGTTGAAGTGTTTGCAACGGGGGCTCACGACGGTTCGTCGTGGATGTGACGGAACGTCCTGCAGGTCCGTCACAATTTACAGAGAGTCGATTTTAATATCCAATTTGAAGAATTCTAAGTGTGCTGACACGCTACAACAACCCTCGACGGGCCGTCGTGACTGTGACGGTCCGTCGCAGTGCCCGTAGTCCCCGCCAGTTTTTCCAGAATTAAAATCTGCTGCTCAAAACGACTAAACAACTCGTTACAATAGATACCAATTTACCCATCGTTCGTCCCCGAACGATCAAAAGAAGGAAAACAATGGCGAAGAGGAGTACCTGAATCTGTAAATAGATGTGGGTATTTTTCTTGCATATCTCCTCCTTCTCCCAAGTAGCCTCTTCAACCGGTCGATTCTTCCATTGCACTTTGATGGATGCAATCTCTCTCGACCTTAACTTGCGAACTTCTCTATCTAATATAGCAACCGGTTCCTCTTCATAAGTCAAGTTCTCATCCAACAAAACTGAATCCCAACGGATAATGTAGTTTCCATCTCCGTGGTATCTCTTCAACATAGATACATGAAACAACCGGATGTACTCCGGACAGCCCTGGGGGTAAGGCTAATTCATAAGCCCCTCCCCTATTCTCTTAAGCACTTCAAATGGTCCAATATACCTTGGGCTTAACTTACCTCTTTTTCCAAACCGCATCACCCACCCCTTTCATGGGCGAAACCTTCAACAAGACTTGTTCACCTTCCATGAACTCCAAGTCTCTAACCTTTCGGTCTGCATACTCCTTTTGTCTACTTTGAGCCGCAAAAGCTTTTCTTGAATAGCTTTCACCTTCTCCATAGAATCTCTCAACAGATCAGTCCCCCAAGGTCTAACTTCAAAGGCATCAAACCAACCAATGGGAGATCTACACCTCCTCCCATACATGCTTCAAATGGAGCCATGTCAATACTGGAGTGATAGCTATTATTGTATGAAAACTCTGCCAAAGGTAAAAAGCTATCCAATGGCCACCAAACTCTATCACACAGGCGCGAAGCATATCCTCCAAAACTTGAATCGTTCGCTCAGACTGACCATCTGTCTGAGGATGAAATGCAGTACTAAGGTCTAACCTAGTACCTAATTCAGCATGCAACGTTCTCCAAAACTTAGAAGTAAACTGCGTACCTCTATCTGATATAATGGGAGAGTGGAACTCCATGCAACCGAACGATCTCTGAGATGTAGATCTTGGCTAACTTTCTCTGCATTGTAGGTCACCTTGACAGGAATGAAGTGAGCGGACTTAGTTAACCTATCAACAATCACCCAAATGGAGTCATACTTACCCAATGTCTTGGAAGACCAACCACGAAGTCCATCGCGATTCTCTCCCACTTCCATTCAGGAATGGGCATCCTCTGAAGTGTTCCTCCGGGCCTCTGGTGTTCATACTTTACTTGTTGACAATTTGGACACTTGGCAACAAACTCAACAATATCTCGCTTCATTCTACTCCACCAGAAGTGTTGCTTTAGGTCGCGATACATCTTGTTGCACCAGGATGTATAGAATATCCGGAACTATGGGCCTCTGTCAGAATAGTGGTGATCAAATCATCGATGCGGGGTACACATACTCTTCCCTTAATCCTCAAAACACCTTCCCCATCGATTATTGCTTCCTTAGCCTCTCCTTGCAACACTTTATCTCGAATTCGCCTTAGTTTCTCATCGTCAAACTGTTTCCCCTTAATCTGATCAAGGAAAGAGGATTTTGCCTCTACACAAGCTAACAATCCTCCCTTCTCATTTATTTCTAACCTCATAAGGTCATTGGCCAAATCTGCACTTCTCTAGCCAATGGGCGTCTAGAGGCTTGCAAATGAGCTAGACTTCCCATGCTTCCGGCCTTTCTACTCAAGGCATCTGCCACAACATTCGCCTTCCCCGGATGATACAAGATAGTGATGTCGTAGTCCTTTAGTAGTTCCATCCATCTCCTCTGTCTCAAGTTCAAGTCCTTCTGAGTGAAGACATACTGTAGGCTATGATGGTCCGTATAGACTTCACACTTAACCCCATACAAATGGAACGTTTTGCTTAGTCAAGTTCGTCAATTGGGAAGCAATAGAAGAGAATCCCTTGACGAATCGGCGGTAGTAGCTAGCTAAACCCACAAAACTCCTTATTTCTGACACGTTTGTAGGTCTTACCCAATTCTTTACCGTCTCAATCTTAGATGGATCTACCATCACTCCATCCTTAGAAACCACGTGCCCCAAGAAGGACACTGAATCTAGCCAAAACTCACACTTGGAGATTTCGCATAAAGCTTTTTCTTTCTCAACAACTCTAAACACCAATTTCAAATGCTCCTCATTTCTTTCTTACTTTGGAGTATATCAGTATATCATCAATAAACACAATCACAAAGAGATCCAAATATGGCTTGAAAATCCCGTTCATCAAGCTCATGAAGGCAGCAGGGCATTAGTAAGACCAAACGACATTACCACAAACTCATAATGCCCATACCTAGTTCGAAAGCAGTCTTTGGCACATCCGTTGCTCGTATTTTCAGTTGGTGATAACCGGACCTCAAGTCAATTTTAGAGAAGACACAAGCACCTTGTAACTGATCGAACAAGTCATCAATGCGGGGAATGGGGTACTTGTTCTTAATAGTTACCTTGTTCAACTGTCGGTAATCTATGCACATTCGGAAACTCCCATCTTTCTTCTTCACAACAAAACCGGAGCACCCCAAGGAGATGCACTTGGTCTAATGAAGCCTTTGCCTCACAACTCTTGAAGTTGAGCCTTTAATTCTCTTAACTCCGCGGGAGCCATTCTATACGGGGGTATAGAAATGGGGCGGTACCGGGTTCGAAATCAATGCAGAAGTCTATATCCCTATCTGGTGGCATACCGGGAAGATCTGCAGGGAACACATCCAAAAACTCACAGACTACCGAAACTGACTCAATCGATGGTACTTGAGTAGTGTCATCCTTAAGAGTTGCCAAGAAAGCTAGACAACCCTAACTAACCATCTTCTGAGCACGAATAAAGGAGATGATACGCACCGGATTGGGAGTGTAGTCACCCTCCCATACTAACTGATCTGCCCCAGGCTTGGCTAACGTCACTGTTTTACAAGCATTAAATCCAAAATCGCAAAGTTTGGAGAAAGCCAAGTCATACCCAGAATTACATCAAAGTCACCCATTTCTAAAATACCAAATCTACATAAGTGTTGCTCCCCACAAAATCACCAAACAAGACCTATACACTTTTTTCGACTATCACAGACTCACCCACCGGAGTAGAAACACGAATAGGCATGTCAAGTAATTCACAATGTAAATTTAGACCGTTAGCAAATGATGAAGATACATAAGAAAACGTAGAGCCAGGGTCAAATAACACAGATGCCATGCAATCACAAACCAAAGATTACCTGTGATAACAACATCAGACGCCTCCGCTTCAGATCTCCCAGGGAAAGCATAACAATGGCCCCATTATTCGTCTGTCCGTTGCCCCTACCATGTTGTGTAGTAGTGGCTCCGTTTTGCCCTCACCTCTGCCGTTTTGGTGACCACCATTACCTCCGGCCACCACGCCCTCCAGAATAACGACCTCTACCATTACACCTCTTCCTCTAGCCATTGGGGGTCTGTAACTCTGGTTTGGACAGTACCTCTTAATGTGTCCAATCTCTCTACAACCCATACATTCTCTGGGTTCACGCGTCGGCCTCTCAGAGAAGTGTTGACCGTTCTGAGGTGGACCCCCAACTACAGTCTGTAGTGAAGACTGTATTGGTCGATTTGAGTGACCTCCGGAGTTCTGTCCTCTAGAATAAGAACCATTATACTCACCTCCCCTTCGGACCTCTTGATGTCGATGTCGTGGTGAAGTCATCTGGTTTCACTCCTTCCACCTCAATCACAAAGTCTACCACCTCTTGGAAGGATGTTGCCGTTGCCGCTATCTGTAAGGCTGAAATCCGCAATTCTGACCTCAACCCCTTCACAAAACGGCGGATCCGTTCTTGTGGACTGAAACAAAGTTGGGTGGCATATCTGGATAGTGCGCGAAATTTAGCCTCATACGCGTTTACTGTCATCCTTCCCTGTTCAAGACTCAAGAACTCATCCCTCTTCCTATCTCTCAAAGTCCTTGGGATATACTTCTCCATGAACAAACTAGAGAATGATTCCCAAGTCATAGGTGGTGCCTCTGTTGGTTGACACTCACATGTGAACGCCACCACATTTTGGCGTTACCTTGGAACTGATAACTCACGAACTCGACACCAAACCTCTCTACTATCCCCATCTTGTGTAGTAGCTCATGACAATCAACCAGAAAATCATAAGCATCTTCAGATTCTGCACCCTTGAAGACTGGAGGTTTCAGTTTCAAGAACTTACTAAAAAGTTCATGTTGATCGTTTGTCATAATAGGCCCAGTAGTCAGACGTGGAAATGTGCCTATTCCCAATGTTGCATCCATGCGGGGAGCCATAGTAGCCGCATGTCGTATCTCTGAAACCGGAGGTGTTGGTGCAGAAACCACTGGAGGTGCTTGACCCTGATCAGACAACCCGCTAAGATAAGCAAGTACTTGGTTGATCATCTCTGGGTTAGGTTGGGGTGGCATTTCCTCATTCTGCCCTTGTTCGGTTTCCCCTTCCTCACCCTCTCTACTCTGCATCCTCAGTCGGTGGAGGAGTCACCGCCCTAGTATTAGATGGGCTAGGGGCTCGTCCTCTTCCTCTAGAGGACGTCCTCCCACGACCTCTTCCACGGCCTCTTGCCGCCTCTGTTCCTCTCGAGCCACAGCCCAAGTGGCTGGCTCAGTAGTTCCATGTCTTTCCGTTGTCGCTGCTGGTGCGGTCGTTGCTCTAGTTCTAACCATCTGCGAAATAGAGTGAAGATGGTCAGATACCAATTTGTATCACCTAGATACCAATTGGACTCAAGTAGTAGCACGAAAGAAAGAATGAAAGAATGGAATTTTCCTAAAGTCTTATAGCCTCTCAAAGAAAAGTAAAGGCGTCCCCCTACCATTCTTTAAGACTCTACTAGACCTGTTCTTGTGTGATGAGACCAATGAACCTAATGCTCTGATACCAAGTCTGTCACGACCCAAATCGGGGACGCGACTGGCACCCACATTTACCCTCCTATGTGAGCGAACCAACCAATTTACCCTTAACATTTTAATACAATATCAACAAAAGAAATGCGGAAGACTTAATTCATTAATAAAACAACTCAAAACTATTATTAATATCCCCAAAATCTGGAAGTCATCATCACAAGAACATCTATCTCAAATTACTAACTAGGAATGTCTAAGAACAAATATAACTAAAAAGCTAGTCCATGCCGGAAGTTCAAGGCATCAAGACTTGAAGAAGAAGACCCAGTCCAAGCTAGACGCATTAGCTCACCCTGAATTTCTGATGGAGTGAAGACTGGCTTGATCTACTGCTGAGTCGAAGTTGACGGAACGTTTGCTGCATTACACAATAACAAAAGGAAAACATAAAAAGTAGGGGGTCAGTACAACCACACGTACTGAGTAGATTCATCGGCTAACTCAAAAGGGAACAATATATATCAGATAATATCGTAATCAACTACAATCTCAACATGTAGCAACAGCAATTACTTTATCATTAACAATTTCCGTCAAGTTCACACATGAGGACTCAAGCCTCAATACCATACTCATTTGGGAATTAAGTTTATTAGATTGAGTATATTCATTATCTTTCAAGATTCATTATCTTCTTCCTCTTGTGTCGGTACGTGACACTCCGCTTCTCTAATTCTATCCTGGTGTCGGAACGTGACACTCCGATCCTCATATTCATTCTATCCTGGTACCGGAACGTGGCACCCGATCCATATTCTATCCTGGTGTCGGAACGTGACACTCCCGATCCTCATATTAATTCTATCCTGGTACCGGAACGTGGCACCCGATCCTCATATTCTATCCCTGGTGTCGGAACGTGACACTCCGATCCTCATATTCATTCTATCCTGGTACCGGAACGTGGCAACCCGATCCTCATATTCTATCCTGGTGTCGGAACGTGACACTCCGATCCTCATATTCATTCTATCCTGGTACCGGAACGTGGCACCCGATCCCCTAATTCATCAAGCCTTCTTTTACACTAAGGCATCCTCATTCTCATTATATAATTTATCAAGCCTCTATCATACTAAGGCATCATCAATCTTATTATATAATATATCAAGCGAATTAGGGTCCTTTCAAGATTTGGGATTCAATAGCTTCATCATGCTTGTTAATTAATCACAATCTCATAATCATAATCATGCAAGCATACAATTTAAGCACATAGACAGGTTTACAACATCATCAATACATATCATACACTATCAAGAGTTCACTACGATTATCGTAACATAAAAACCATAACCTACCTCCACCGAAGAATTGGAATCCACAAGAAATTCCCAAGCTTGATATTCTCCTCAACCAATTCGATCGATCAATCTCTCTTTCTGTTCTTTCTCTTTTGTTATTCAAACCCTCTTTCCTTTACCCTAATTACATATAATTAAGTGTGAAAAAGGACAATAAACCCCTCTAATTAACTTAAGGTTACCCCTTTAAACCCCTAAGTAATTAGACTTATTAATGTTAACCCTCAATCTTTATAATTAAGGAAAGAATACAAAAACGACCCTTAAAAACGTGTGGAGAAGTCCTAAACTGCCTGGGATTGCGCAGCCTGTGACGGGCCGTCGTGCCTGCGACGGTCCGTCACGATGGCCGTCGCAACCTCCCAAATTCCAGGTGGTCTGCGACGGCCCGTCACCCCTGTGACGGTCCGTCCTGCACCTCCGTCATGACGGTCAGAAACTCGTTTCTTGCACCAAATTCTCAAAAGTTGAAGTGTTTTGCAACGGGCTCACGACGGTTCGTCGTGGATGTGACGGAACGTCCTGCAGGTCCGTCACAATTTACAGAGAGTCGATTTTTATAATATCCAATTTGAAGAATTCTAAGTGTGCTGACACGCTACACCCTCGACGGGCCGTCGTGACTGTGACGGTCCGTCGCAGTGCCCGTAGTCCCCGCCAGTTTTTCCAGAATTAAAAATCTGCTGCTCAAAACGACTAAACAGGTCGTTACAATAATTGATGATATCAGAAAAATGTATGGCGTTAAGATTTCTTATCAACAAGTATGGCGAGCAAAAGAGCGTGCATTGGAACTTATAAGAGGTAAACCTGCTGATGGATACAGAAACATGTCAAGATACATATATATGTTGGAAACTATGTATCGAAATTCATATATAAGGATGCATAAGTCTGAATACAACGAATTTACGTATCTTTTCATATCATTAAGGCCAATGATGAGAGGATTTGAGTCTGTAGGCCAGTTGTTGTTGTTGATGCTTCACACCTTAGTGGAGTTTAGCGAGGTACATTTGTGTCTGCTAGTACACTCGATGGAGCAGGTATGACATGTTGTTTATGAATTTATTTTATTATTTTCTTAATATTAAGTAGTTATTTAGTATATGTTAATTTGTGTTTATATATTAAGGTTGAATATTGTCTTTGGCGTACGAAATTGTTGACACGAAAATGATTGTTCATGGACATGGTTCTTTCAACAATTTAAGAATGCATTTAGTGAGAGGGAAAAAATGCGTGTTGTATCTGACAGAAATGAAAGCATAAAGAAAGGTGTAAGTATTGTTTATCCAACTGTACCTCATTTTGCATGCATATGGCACCTTTGGAAAAATGTGTATTCAAACTTTAGGAGAAGCAGGACCATTCTAAGTGATTTGTTTTACTCAATGGCTAAGGTTTATAGAAAAGATGATTTTGAAAAATTGATGGCTAAATTGGATAAAATAGATGGAAGAGTAAAAAAGTATCTTCAAGATGCTAGGTATGAAAGGTGGTCTAGGTCTCATGCAACAGTGAACCGTGGGAGAATGATGACTTTAAATATAGTTGAATGTATCAATGATTGCCTTGTTGATGCATGACAACTACCCATTATAGATTTTTTTGGAGGAAGTTAGAATTCTATTTGGTTCTTGGAATTGTAAAAATAGAGAAATAGTTTCTTATACAAAAGAAACATTTGGTAGAAGATTTGAAGAAATATTGGTTTTAAACGCATCAAAAAGTGAAAAAATGAAGGTACATATTTGCTTTGTATTTATTATTATATTGTTAAACCAAAATAAAATAAAAAAACTTGTTGACTGTCTCTATTTTTAAAAAAATTGCAGGTTGTGGGATCTTCCGAGTTTATTTTTTCGGTGTATGAAGGTGGGATTAAATACATTGTTTGTCTTGAGAGAAAAACTTGTTCATGTGAAAGATTTCAACATGACTAGATACCTTGTCCACATGCAATAGCCGTCTTGAAAAAGAAGAATATAACAGATGTACACCCCTACTGATCTGATTATTATAAACACGATGCATTAACAAATACTTATGCAATTCCAATAGAACCAATGCCAGACAAAAGATAATAAAAAGCTTTGGATTCTATTTTGGAAGAAGTGGTCTTGCCACCTAGATACAAAAAGATGCGTGGAAGACCAAGAAAAAAGAGAAAGAAAAATTCAGATGAAAAGATAACAACAAAAACGAATTGTTGTGGACGTTATGGTCAAGAAGGTCAGAATAAAATAACATGTACCTTCTTTCCAAAAGATTCTTGATTTATATTTTTTAGTATCTTTGATGTGTAATAATGTTTCTGGATATTTTTAATTTGCTAATAATATGTGAACTATTTTTATTTGATGTGATTAACAGCATGTGAATGATTTAAGCTACAAAATCTGATTTGATACTAAATATATCAAATTTTGACTGTATTATATTACGTGCAAAAAAATTTACAAATTTATAAAAATTTATAATTTGTTTAATCTCAATTACATAAAATGGTAAACGTATAATAGATCTGATAATAAATTTGTTATCCATTCAAAACAATAATTGATATCAAATATTTATAGTTTATTATATAATATGTAATTCTTAACGATACTAAATATATTATGTTCATAATGTTGTATTAATTAATAAAGCTATACAAATTGAATTTTTTATGTTGCTAACACGTGACATATTATATGTTTTGTGTATCTGATTGTAATATAGTATCATACATTTCGATTTGCACGAAAAATACGATATTTTTGGAGTAACTTATTTTGTATCAACTAGTATAATAATTGTGTAAAAATAGTATCAGATATACTCTGAAAATAATTTATCATGGTATGATCATTTATATTGTATATATTACTTATATAAATTATTTAGGATCGTGTAATTAAATAAACTAGTAACAATCGTGTAAAAATATTATCAGTTATATTATGAACATACTTTATATGGTATCGTATGTTATTTTGTAGAACTAACTTTTACAAAAATTAATTATATGTACTGTTATTAACTAATATAATTGAACTCAAAAAGTTGACAAAAATATAAACTAAACTAAATGTATATATATAAGTATATTATTCAAACTCTTGAACGATACTAAATATGTTAAACACAATAATTTGCATTATTTAATAAAGATATACTAATTTTATTTTTTGATACTAAAATAAGTGTCACGACCCAAAACGAGCCGCGAGTGGCACCCACACTTATCCTACTATGTGAGCGAACCAACCAATCTAAACCCCAACATTTCAACCATAATAAACAGAATCTAATGCAGAAGACTTAAAACTCATTTATGAAAATAGATTAATAACTTCTAAAAACTCAAATACTTATTATTCCCCAAAATCTGGAAGTCATCATCACAAGAACATCTATCCTCAAATTACTAAATCTAAGAGTATCTAAGAAGCTAAAATAAATAAAAGAGATGGTCCATGTCTGAACTTCAAGACATCAAGACGCGAAGGAAAGAATCCAGTCCGAGCTAGGAATAATAGCTCACCCTGAAGTCTTATTATGCTGAAGTCTGGCTAGAGTTGCGGACGAGTCGAAGTTGTTGGTACGTTTGCTGCACTCCACAAATAACAAGAAAAACAAATACAAGTAGGGGTCAGTACAAAGCACAAGTACTGAATAGATATCATCGGCCAACTCAAAATAGAAAGCAATATATATTAGATAATAACATAAAATCAACTACATACTCAACAAGTGCCACAACAAGTACCATAACCCTTGGCCACAACACTAAGCACATCTATGAGGACTCAAGCCTCCACACCTTACTCATTTGGGAAATAGTAATGTTCATTCTCTTTATTATCCTGGTGTCGGAACGTGACACTCCGATCCCCTACTATCCTGGTGTCGGAACGTGACACCTGATCCACTACTACTATCCTGGTGTCAGAACGTGACACCCGATCCACTACTACTATCCTGGTGTCGGAACGTGACACCCGATCCACTACTACTATCCTGGTGTCGAAACGTGACACCCGATCCACTACTACTATCTTGGTGTCGGAACGTGACACCCGATCCACTACTACTATGCTGGTGTCGGAACGTGACACCCGATCCATTAACCTCATTTTTTTAGTTCATCAAGCCTTCTTTTATACTAAGGCAGCATCATTAACAGAGTGGATTAGGTTTAACCTTCACAACCTCATCTTTCCAACCCATTACAATTACACAATCACATCATGCAAGCATACAATTAAGCATATAGAAGACTTTACAATACTACTCAATACATATCATTCGCTATTAAGAGTTTACTATGAAATAGCATAAACCATAACCTACCTCCACCGAAGAATTGTGATCAAGCAATCCACTTTCCCAAAGTTGCGTTCTTCTTTTTCCCTCATTCGTTCGTCCCTCTTCTCTCTGTTCTTTCTGTTTTTCTTATTCAAACCCTTTTTCTTTTACCCTAATTGTCATATAATTAAGTATAAAAGATGATAAAAATGACCCACTATTTATTTCAAGGTTATCTCCTTTAACCCCCAAGTAATTGAATTATTAATATTAACCTACTAACTTTATAATTATAAGCATGAATAGTACAAAACGCCCCTTAAAAATTTTTAACAGAAATCCAACCCAGTCAGGGTTACGCAGCCTGTGACGGTCCGTCATGACTGTGACGGTCCGTACTGCAGGGTCGTCACAAAGTTCAGAGAGTCGAATTCATTAAAGAGCTCTGTGACGGTCCGTCGTGCCTACGACGGTCCGTCCTTCCATTCCGTCGTGAAGTTCAGAGAGTCGATCTCAGTACTCAAATTTCCAGAATCTAAGTGTTTTGGAACGAGACCCCCTCGCCGGTCCGTCGTGCCCATGACGGTCCGTCGTTGAATCCGTCGACCCAGACAGTTATTACAAGAAATAAACTCTACTGCTCAAAACGACTAAACAGGTCGTTACAATAGATACCAATTTACCCATCGTTCGTCCTCGAACGATCACAAGAAGAAAAACAAGGGTGAAAAGGAGTACTTGAATCTGTAAACAGGTGTGGGTATCTTTCTTGCATATCAGCCTCCTTCTCCCAAGTGGATTCTTCAACCGGCCAATTCTTCCATTGAACCTTGATGGATGCAATCTCCTTTGACCTCAACTTGCGGACTTCTCTATCTAAAATAGCAACAGGCTCCTCCTCATAAGACAAATTCTCATCAAGCAGAACTGAATCCCAACGAATGATGTAGTTTCCATCCCCATGGTATCTTTTCAACATAGACACATGAAATACCGGATGCACTCCTGACAGTCCTGGAGGTAAGGCCAATTCATAAGCCACCTCCCCCACGCGCTTCAGAACTTCAAATGGACCAATATACCTCGGACTAAGCTTACCTCGCTTACCAAACCGCATCACCCCTTTTATGGGTGAAACCTTCAGTAAGACTTGTTCACCCTCCATGAACTCCAAGTCTCTAACCTTTCGATCTGCATATTCCTTCTGTCTACTTTGCGCCGCTAGAAGCTTTTCCTGAATGCATTTCACTTTATCTAACGATTCCCTCAGAAGGTCAGTACCTAAGGTCTAACCTCAAATGCATCAAGCCAACCAATGGGAGACCCACATCTCCTCCCATACAATGCTTCGAATTAGGCCATATCAATACTTGAGTGATAGCTATTATTGTATGAGAACTCTGCTAAGGGTAAGAAGTTATCCCAATGGCCACCAAATTCTATCACACATGCACGAACCATATCCTCCAACACTTGAATCGTTCGCTCAGACTGACCATCGGTCTGAGGGTGAAATGCGGTACTAAGATCCAACCTAGTACCTAATTCAGCAAGCAATGTTTTCCAAAACTTAGAAGTAAACTGCGTACCTCTATCTGATATGATGGAAAGTGGAACTCCATGCAATCGAACAACTTCCGAGATGTAAAGTTTGGCTAACTTCTCTACATTGTAAGTCACCTTGACCAGAATGAAGTGAGCAGACTTGGTTAACCTATCAACAATCACCCAAATGGAGTCATACTTACCCATTGTCTTGGGAAGACCAACCACGAAGTCCATTGCAATTCTCTCCCACTTCCATTCAGGAATGGGCATTCTCTGAAGTGTCCCTCCAGGCCTCTGGTGTTCATACTTTACCTGCTGACAATTCGGGCATTGAGCAACAAAATCAACAATGTCACGCTTCATTCTACTCCACCAAAAATGTTGCTTTAGGTCACGATACATCTTGGTTCCACCAGGATGTATAGAATACCTTGAACTATGAGCCTCTGTAAGAATAGTGTGAACCAAATCATCGACGCGGGGCACACATACCCATCCCTTAATTCTCAAAATGTCTTCCTCGTCAATTTTTGCTTCTTTAGCCTCTCTTCGCAATACCATATCTCGAATCCGGATCAGTTTCTCATCAGTAAACTGCTTTCCCTTAATCTTGTCAAGAAAGGAAGATCTTGCCTCCACACAGGCCAAAAATCCTCCCTTCTCATTTACTTCTAGCCTCATAAAGTCATTAGCCAGAGTCTGAAACTCTTTAGCCAATGGGCGTCTGGAAACCTGTAAGTGAGCTAGGCTTCACATGCTCCCTGCTTTTCTACTTAACGCATCTGCCACAACGTTAGCTTTTCTTGGGTGATACAAAATAGTGACATCGTAGTCCTTCAGTAGTTCCATCCATCTCCTCTGTCTCAAATTCAAATCTTTCTGAGTAAAGACATACTGTAGGCTACGATGATCCGTATAGACCTCACACTTAACCCCATATTGATAGTGTCTCCATTGCTTTAATGCAAACACTACCGCAGCCAACTCAAAATCATGGGTCGGATAATTACGTTCGTGCACCTTTAATTTCCTCGAAGCATAAGCAATTACATTCTTCTCTTGCATTAGCACTGCACCCAAACCAGAATAGGATGCATCACAATAAACAATGAAATTCTTACCTTCCACTGGCAGGGTAAGAATCAGTGCAGTAGTCAACAAGGTCTTGAGTTTCTGAAAGCTTTCTTCACACTCGTCCGACCATACAAATGGAACACCCTGCTTAGTCAAATTTGTCAGTCGGGAAGCAACGAAAGAAAATCCCTTGACAAGTCGACGGTAGTAGCTAGCTAAACCAACAAAACTCCTTACTTTTGTAACATTAGTAGGTCTTACCCAATTCTTCACCGCTTCAATCTTAGAAGGATCCACCATTACTCCATCCTTAGAAACCACGTGTCCCAAGATTGACACTGAATTTAGCCAAAACTCACACTTGGAGAATTTTTCATAAAGCTTTTTCTCCCTCAACAATTCCAATACAATTCTCAAGTGCTCCTCATGTTCTTTCTTGCTCTTTGAGTATATCAATATATCATCAATGAATACAATGACAAAGAGATCCAGATATGGCTTACAAATCCCGTTCATTGAGCTCACGAAAGCAGCAGGGGCATTCGTAAGCCCAAAAGACATTACTAAGAACTCATAATGTCCATACCTGGTCCGAAAAGCAGTCTTGGGCACATCCGTTGCCCGTATTTTCAATTGATGATAACCAGATCTCAAATCAATTTTTGAGAAGGTACAAGCACCTTGTAACTGGTCGAACAAATCATCGATGCGAGGAAGAGGATACTTGTTCTTGACAGTTACCTTATTCAGTTGTCTGTAGTCTATGCACATCCGAAAACTTCCATCCTTCTTCTTCATAAAAAAAACAGGAGCACCCCAAGGGGATGCACTTGGTCTAATGAAGCCTTTACCTAACAACTCTTGAAGTTGGGCCTTTAACTCCCTTAACTCAGCGGGAGACATTCTATAAGGGGGTATGGAAATGGGACGAGTACCCGGCTCCAGATCAATGCAAAAGTCAATATCCCTATCCGGTGGCATACCTGGAAGGTCTGCAGGGAACACATCCAGAAACTCACGGACTATCGAAACAGACTCACTTGAAGGTACTTGGGTAGTATCATCCCTGAGGTGTGCCAAGAAAGCTAAACAACCCTTACTAACCATTCTCTTAGCACGAAGAAAGGAGATGATACGAACTGGAGTGGAAGTGTAGTCACTCTCCCACACTAACGGATCTGTCCCAGGCTTGGCCAACGTTACAGTTTTAGCATTACAATATAAGATTGCAAAATTTGGAGAAAGCCAAGTCATACCCAGAATTACATTGAAATCAATCATTTCTAAGATAACCAAGTCTACATGAGTATTGCTCCCCACAAAATTTACAAGACAAGACCTATACACCTTTTCAACTATCACAGACTCACCCACCGGAGTAGAAACACGAATAGGCATGTCAAGCAATTCACAATGTAAATTAAGACCAGTAGCAAATGAGGAAGATACATATGAAAATGTGGAGCCAGGGTCAAATAATACAGAAGCCATGCAATGACAAACCAAAAGATTACCTGTGATGACAGCATCGGATGTCTCCGCTTCAGACCTCCCAGAGAAAGCATAACTGTAACGACCTGTTTAGTCGTTTTGAGCATCAGATTTTATTTCTGGAAAACTGGCTGAGACGACGGACCCCACGACGGACTGTCATGGGCACGACGGACCGTCGCAGGGTCTCGTTTCAAAACACTTAGAAATTCTGAAATTGGGTGCTGAAATCGACTCTCTGAACTTCGTGACGACTTGGCAGGACGGATCTTCGTGGGCACGACGGACCGTCACAGACTCTTCAAGGAAATTGAGTCTCTGAACTCTGTGACGGAGCAGCAGGACGGACCTTCGCAGGCACGACGGGCTGTCACAGGCTGCGTAATCCCAGTCTGGGTCGGATTTCCATAAAGGTTTTAAGGGACGTTTTGGACTATTCTTGCCTTAATTATAAAGTTAGTGGGTTAATGATAATAATTCTAATTACTTGGGGGTTAAAAGTGGTAACCTTAAGTTAATTAGTGGGTTATTATTGCCATCTTTTATTCTTAATATATGCTAATTAGGGTAAGAGAAAGAGGGTTTGAATAAAGAAAATAGAAAGAACAAATAGAGAGAGGATTGAACGAGAGAGGAGAAACGAAGAGGAAAACACAAGGCTTTGGGAAAATTCTTGCTTGATCACTAGTCTTCGGTGGAGGTAGGTTATGGTTTTTACGATATTCGTAGTAAACTCTTAATAGCGAATGATATGTATTGATAGTATTGTAAACCCTGCTATGTGCTTAATTGTATGCTTGCATGAATGTGATTATATAATTGTGATTATATAAGCATGATGAAGTTATTGAATCCCAAATCTTGCAAAACCCTAATCTCTTGTTAATGATAATGCCTTGGTATGAGAGAATGCTTGATAAACTATAGTAATGAGAATGATAATCCCTTGGTATAAGAGGAGGCTTGATGAACGAACTTAATGAGATTAGTGGATCGGAGTGTCACGTTCCGACACATAGAAATAAGGGATCGGAGTGTCACATTCCGACACATAGAATTAAGGGATCGGGTGTCACGAACCGACACGTAGTATTAGGGGGACCAGGTGTCACGAACCAACACGTAGATTTAGGGGATCGGGTGTCACGAACCGACACGTAGATTTAGGGGATCGGTTGTCACCAACCGACACGTAGATTTAGGGGATCGGGTGTCATGAATCGATACGTAGAATTAGGGGATCGGAGTGTCACATTCCGACACATAGTAGTAGGGGATCGGAGTGTCACGTGCCGACACAAGAGGAATAGAGATTAATGAGGGAGCGGAGTGTCACGTACCGACACAAGAGGGATATGGATAGTGAATCTTGAAAGATGCTAATATACTCAATCTAATGAATCTAATCCCCAAATGAGTATGGTATTGAGGCTTGAGTCCTCATGTGTGAACTTGACGGTAATTGTTAATGATATAGTACTTATTGTTGCTACATGTTGAGTATCATAGTTTATTTTATGATATTACTTGGTATATATACTGTTTTCTATTTTGAGTTGGCCGATGATATCTACTCAGTACCCGTGTTTTGTACTGACCCCTACTTTTATGTTTTCTTCTTGTTATTTGTGGAGTGCAGCAAACGTGCCTTCGTCTTCAACTCAACCGCAATTCTAGCCAGTCTTCGTCACATCGGATCTTCAGGGTGAGCTAACGCTTCTAGCTTGGACTGGACTTTCTTCCTCATGTCTTGATGCCTTGAAGTTCCGGCATGGACTAGCTTTTACTTACTTTAGCTTTTAGAATACTCTTAGTTTAGTCATTTGATCATAGATGTTCTTGTGGTGATGACTTCCAGATTTTGGGGAATAATAGATGTTGAATTGGTTTTTATTAATGAGTTTAAGTCTTCCGCATTACTTTCTGTTGATATTATATTGAAATGTTAGGGTCTAGATTGGTTGGTTCGCTCACACAGGAGGGTAACTGTGGGTGCCAGTCGCGGCTCGGTTTTGGGTTGTGACAAACTTGGTATCAGAGCATTAGGTTCGTTGGTCTCATCACACAAGAATGAGTCTAGTAGAGTCTTGAGGAACGATAGGGGGACGCCCTTACTTTTCTTTGAGAGGCTATAAGACTTTAGGAAAATTCCATTATTTCTTTCTTTATTTCGTGCTACTACTTGAATCCAATTGGTATCTAGGTGATACAAATTGGTATCTGATCATCTTCACTCTATTTCGCAGATGGTTAGAACTAGAGCAACGACTGCGCCAACACCAACACCAGCAAGACAGGAAGAGTCTGAGCCAGCCATTGGGGCTGTAGCTCGAAGAGGAATAGTGGCAAGAGGCCGTGGTAGAGGTCGTGGGAGGACGTCCTCTAGAGGAAGAGGACAAGTACCTAGCCCATCTAATGCTAGGGCGGTGACTCCTCCACCGACCGAGGAAGTAGTAAGAGAGGGTGAGGAAGGGGAAAATGAACAAGTGCAAAATGAGGAATTGCCACCCCAACCTACCCCAGAGATGATCAATCAGGTTCTTGCTTATCTTAGCGGGTTATCTGATCAGGGTCAGACACCTCCAGTGTTTTCTGCACCAACACCTCCGATCTCAGAGGTACGACATGCCGCTACTGGGCCCCCCGTATGGATGCCTCATTGGAAATAGACACATTTCCTCGTCTGACTACAGGGCCTATAATGACAAATGATCAGCATGAACTTTTCAGTAAGTTCTTGAAATTGAAACCTCCAGTCTTCAAGGGTTGCTGAATCGGAGGATGCCTACGATTTTCTGGTTGACTGTCATGAGCTACTACACAAGATGGGTATAGTATAAAGGTTTGGTGTTGAGTTTGTGACTTATCAGTTCCAAGGAAACGCCAAAATGTGGTGGAGATCATATGTTGAGTGTCAACCGACAGAGGCAACACCTATGACTTGGGCATCATTCTCTAGCTTGTTTATGGAGAAGTATATTCCACGGACTTTGAGGGATAGGAAAAGAGATGAATTCTTAAGTCTAGAGCAAGGTAGGATGTCGGTTACTGCATATGAGGCTAAGTTTCGTGCACTATCCAGATATGCCACCCAACTTTGTTTCAGTCCACAAGAGCGGATTCGTCGTTTTGTGAAGGGGTTGAGGTCAGAGTTGCGGATTTCAGCCTTACAAGTAGCGGCTACGGCAAAATCCTTCCAAGAAGTGGTAGATTTCGTGGTAGAGGTGGAAGGAGTGAAGCCATATGAATTCACCATGGCATCGACATCAAAATGGTTTCAAAAGGGAGGTGAGTTTAATGGTTCTTACTCTAGAGGACAGGGTTCCGGAGGTTACTCAGTTCGACCAATTCAGTCTTCACTACAGACTGTAGTTGGGGGTCCACCTCAGATCGGTCAACACTTCTCTGAGAGACCTATGCTCGACTCTAGAGAGTGTTATGGATGTGGGGAGACTGGACATATTAGGAGGAATTGTCCAAAACAGAGTTATAGACCCCCAATAACTAGAGGTAGAGGTGGTCACCAAAACGGCCGGGGTGATGGGCAAACTGGAGCCTCTACATCACAACATGGTAGGGGCAACGGACAGACAAACAATAGGGCTCATTGTTACGCTTTCCCTGGGCGGTCTGAAGCGGAGGCATCTGATGCTGTCATCACAGGTAATCTTTTGGTTTGTGATTGCATGGCTTCTGTATTGTTTGATCCCGGATCCACATTTTCTTATGTATCTTCCTCATTTGCTAATGGTCTTAATTTACATTGTGAATTACTTGACATGCCTATTCGTGTTTCTACTCCGGTGGGTGAGTCTGTGATAGTTGAAAAAGTGTATAGGTCTTGTTTAGTGACTTTTGTGAGGAGTAACACTTATGTAGATTCGGTTATATTGGAAATGGTTGACTTTGATGTAATTCTGGGTATGACTTGGCTTTCTCCGAATTTTGCGATCTTGGATTGTAATGCTAAAACTGTGACGTTAGCCAAGCCTGGGACAGATCCGTTAGTGTGGGAGGGCAACTACACTTCCAATCCGGTGCGTATCATCTCCTTTCTTCTTGCTAAGAAAATGGTTAGTAAAGGGTGTTTAGCTTTCTTGGCACATCTCAAGGATGAAACTACCCAAGTACCCTCGATTGAGTCGGTTTTGGTAGTCCGTGAGTTTTTGGATGTGTTCCCTGCAGATCTTCCTGGTATGCCACCAGATAGGGATATTGACTTCTGTATAGATCTTGAACCAGGAACTCGCCCCATTTCTATACCCCCTTATAGAATGGCTGCCGCGGAGTTAAGAGAGTTAAAGGCCCAACTTCAAGAGTTGTTGAGCAAAGGCTTCATTAGACCAAGTGCATCTCCTTGGGGTGCTCCGGTTTTGTTTGTGAAGAAGAAGGATGGGAGTTTTCAGATGTGCATAGACTACCGACAGTTGAACAAGGTAACTATTAAGAACAAGTATCCTCTTCCTCGCATTGATGACTTGTTCGATCAGTTACAAGGTGCGTGTGTCTTCTCTAAGATCGACTTGAGATCCGGTTATCATCAATTGAAAATACGGTCAATGGATGTGCCAAAGACTGCTTTTCGAACCAGGTATGGGCATTACGAATTTGTAGTGATGTCTTTTGGTCTTACGAATGCCCCTGCTGCGTTCATGAGCTTGATGAACGAGATTTTTAAGCCATATTTGGATCTCTTTGTGATCGTATTTATTGATGATATACTGATATACTCTAAAAGTAAGAAGGAACATGAGGAGCACTTGAGAATTGTATTGGAAATGTTGAGGAAGAAAAAGCTTTATGCCAAGTTCTCTAAGTGTGAGTTTTGGCTAGATGCAGTGTCCTTCTTGGGGCACGTGGTTTCTAAGGATGGAGTGATGGTGGATCCTTCTAAGATTGAGACAGTGAAGAATTGGGTAAGACCTACTACTGTGTCAGAAATAAGGAGCTTTGTTGGGTTAGCTAGTTACTACCGCCGATTTGTCAAGAGATTCTCTTCTATTTCTTCCCAATTGACGAACTTGACTAAGCAGGCTGCGTAATCCCAGTCTGGGTCGGATATCCTTAAATGTTTTAAGGGACGTTTTGGACTATTCTTGCCTTAATTATAAAGTTAGTGGGTTAATGTTAATAAGTCTAATTACTTGGGGGTTAAAAGAGGTAACCTTAAGTGAATTAGTGGGTTATTGCCATCTTTTATTCTTAATTATATGCTAATTAGGGTAAGAGAAAGAGGGTTTGAATAAAGAAAATAGAAAGAACAAAGAGAGAGAGAGAGAGGATTGAACGAGAGAGGAGAAACGAAGAGGAAAACACAAGGCTTTGGGAAAATTCTTGCTTGATCACTAGTCTTCGGTGGAGGTAGGTTATGGTTTTTACGATATTCGTAGTAAACTCTTAATAGCGAATGATATGTATTGATAGTATTGTAAACCCTTCTATGTGCTTAATTGTATGCTTGCATGAATGTGATTATATAATTGTGATTATATAAGCATGATGAAGTTATTGAATCCCAAATCTTGCAAAACCCTAATCTCTTGTTAATGATAATGCCTTGGTATGAGAGAATGCTTGATAAACTATAGTAATGAGAATGATAATCCCTTGGTATAAGAGGAGGCTTGATGAACGAACTTAATGAGATTAGTGGATCGGAGTGTCACGTTCCGACACATAGAACTAAGGGATCGGAGTTTCACGTTCCGACACATAAAATTAAGGGATCGGGTGTCACGAACTGACACGTAGTATTAGGGGGACCGGGTGTCACGAACCGACACGTAGATTTAGGGGATCGGGTGTCACGAACCGACACGTAGATTTAGGGGATCGGGTGTCACGAATCGACACGTAGATTTAGGGGATAGGGTGTCACGAACCGACACGTAGAATTAGGGGATCGGAGTGTCACGTTCCGACACATAGTAGTAGGGGATCAGAGTGTCACGTACCGACACAAGAGGAATAGAGATTAATGAGGGAGCGGAGTGTCACGTACCGACACAAGAGGGGTATGGATAGTGAATCTTGAAAGATGCTAATATACTCAATCTAATGAATCTAATCCCCAAATGAGTATGGTATTGAGGCTTGAGTCCTCATGTGTGAACTTGACGGTAATTGTTAATGATATAGTACTTGTTGTTGCTACATGTTGAGTATCATAGTTGATTTTATGATATTACTTGGTATATACTGTTTTCTATTTGAGTTGGCCGATGATATCTACTCAGTACCCGTGTTTTGTACTGACCCCTACTTTTATGTTTTCTTCTTGTTATTTGTGGAGTGCAGCAAACGTGCCGTCGTCTTCAACTCAACCGCAATTCTAGCCAGTCTTCGTCACATCGAATTTTCAGGGTGAGCTAACGCTTCTAGCTTGGACTGGACTTTCTTCCTCATGTCTTGATGCCTTGAAGTTCCGGCATGGACTAGCTTTTACTTACTTTAGCTTTTAGAATACTCTTAGTTTAGTCATTTGATCATAGATGTTCTTGTGGTGATGACTTCCAGATTTTGGGGAATAGTAGATGTTGAATTGGTTTTAATTAATGAGTTTAAGTCTTCCGCATTACTTTCTGTTGATATTATATTGAAATGTTAGGGTCTAGATTGGTTGGTTCGCTCACACAGGAGGGTAAGTGTGGGTGCCAGTCGCGGCTCGGTTTTGGGTCGTGACAATAACAATGGACCCTATCACCTGTCTGTCCGTTGCCCCTACCATGTTGTGCTGCAGTCGCTCCGGCTTGCCCGCCACCCCGGTTGGTTTGGTGACCACCATTACCTTGACCACCACGTCCTCCAGAATGGCGGCCTCTTCCATGACCACCTCTACCTCTGAATATTGCGGGTCTGTAACTCTGTTTTGGACAATATCTCTTAATATGTCCAATCTCCCCACATCCATGACACTCTCTGGGTTCAAGCATAGGTCTCTGTGAGAACGACGGAGTCTGGGGATAGCCTCCAAACTCAGAGAAATGTTGACCGGTCTGCGGTGGACCCCCAGTTACAGTCTGCAGTGAAGACTAAATAGGTCGGACTGGATAACTTCCTGAACTCTGCCCTCTGGAGTAAAAACCACTAAACTCGCCTCCCTTACGAAACTTCTTAGTTGTTGATTCCATGGTGAAGTCATCTGGCTTCACTCCCTCCACCTCTATCACAAAGTCTACCACTTCCTGAAAGGATTTTGCTGCAGTAGATACCTGTAAGGCTGGAATCTGCAAATCCGACCTCAATCCCTTCACAAAACGGCGAATCCGCTCTTGTGGACTGAAGCAAAGCTGGGTGGCATACCTAGATAATGCACGAAACTTAGTCTCATACGCAGTAACCGACATCCTGCCTTGCTCTAGGCTTAGGAACTCATCTCTCTTCCTATCCCTCAAGGTCCGGGGTATATACTTGTCCATAAACAAGCTAGAGAATGATGCCCAAGTCATAGGTGGTGCCTCTGTTGGTTGACACTCAACATACGATCGCCACCACATTTTGGCATTTCCCTAAAACTGATAGGTTACAAACTCAACACCGAACCCTTCCACTATGCCCATCTTATGTAGCAACTCATGACAATCAACCAGAAAATCATAGGCATCCTCAGATTCAGCACCCTTGAATACTGGAGGTTTCAATTTCAAGAACTTACTGAGAAGTTCATGCTGATCACTCTTCATTATAGGCCTTGTAGTCATTCGAGGAAACGTGCCTATTTCCAATGAGGCATCCATGCGGGGAGCCACAACAACTGCATGTTGTACTCCCGGAACCTGAGGTGCTGGTGCAGAAAATACCGGAGGTGTCTGGCCTTGATCACATAACCCGCTAACATAAGCAAGAACCTGATTAATCATCTATGGGGTAGGTTGGGGTGGTAATTCCTCATTCTCCCCTTCCTCACCCTCTCTTACTACTTCCTCAGTCGGTGGAGGGGTCACCGCCCTAGTTCTAGTTGGGCCAGGTGCTTGTCCTCTTCCTCTAGAGGACGTCCTCCCGCGACCTCTACCACGGCCTCTTGCCACTGCTCCTCTTCGAGCTACAGCCCCAGTGGCTGGCTCAGACGCATCTTGTCTTGCCGGTGTTGGTGTTGGCGCAGTTGTTGCTCTAGTTCTAACCATCTTCGAAATAGAGTGAAGATGGTCAGATACCAATTTGTATCACCTAGATTCCAATTTGATCCAAGTAATAGCACGAAAGAAAGAAAGAATGGAATTTTCCTAAAGTCCTATAGCCTCTCAAAGAAAAGTAAAGGCGTCCCCCTACCGTTCCTCAAGACTCTACTAGACTCGTTCTTGTGTGATGAGACCAACGAACCTAATGCTCTGATACCAAGTTTATCACGACCCAAAACGAGCCGCGAGTGGCACCCACACTTATCCTACTATGTGAGTGAACCAACCAATCTAAACCCCAACATTCCAACTATAATAAACAGAATCTAATGCAGAAGACTTAAAACTCATTTATGAAAATAGATTAATAACTTCTAAAAACTCAAATACTTATTATTCTGCAAAATCTGGAAGTCATCATCACAAGAACATCTATCCTCAAATTACTAAATCTAAGAGTATCTAAGAAGCTAAAATAAATAAAAGAGATGGTCAATGTCTGAACTTCAAGAGATCAAGAAGCGAAGGAAAGAATCCAGTCCGAGCTAGGAATAATAGCTCACCCTGAAGTCTGATTATGCTGAAGTCTGGCTAGAGTTGCGGACGAATCAAAGTTGTTGGTACGTTTGCTGCACTCCACAAATAACAAGAAAAACAAATACAAGTAGGGGACAGTACAAAGCACTAGTACTGAGTAGATATCATCGGCCAACTCAAAATAGAAAGCAATATATATTAGATAATAACATAAAATCAACTACATACTCAACAAGTGACACAACAAGTACTATAACCCTTGGCCACAACACCAAGCACATCTATGAGGACTCAAGCCTCCACACCTTACTCATTTGGGAAATAGTAATGTTCATTCTCTTTATTATCCTGGTGTCGGAACTTGACACTCCGATCCTCTACTATCCTGGTGTCGGAACGTGACACCCGATCCACTACTACTATCCTGGCGTCGGAACGTGACACCCGATCCACCACTACTATCCTGGTGTCGGAACGTGACACCCGATCCACTACTACTATCCTGATGTCGGAACGTAACACCTGATCCACTACTACTATCCTGGTGTCGGAACGTGACACCCGATCCACTACTATGATCCTGGTGTCGGAACGTGACACCCGATCCACTACTACTATCCTGGTGTCGGAACGTGACACCCGATCCATTAACCTCATTCTTTTAGTTCATCAAGCCTTCTTTTATACTAAGGCATCATCATTAACAGAGTTGATTTTAGGTTTAAGCTTCACAACCTCATCTTTCCAACCCATTACAATTCCACAATCACATCCTGCAAGCATACAATTAAGCATATAGAAGACTTTACAATACTACCCAATACATATCATTCGCTAGTAAGAGTTTACTGTGAAACAGCATAAACCATAACCTACCTTCACCGAAGAATTGTGATCAAGCAATCCACTTTCCCAAAGTTGCGTTTTTCTTTTTCCCTCGTTCGTTCGTCCCTCTTCTCTCTTTTCTTTCTGTTTTTCTTATCCAAACCCTTTTTCTTTTACCCTAATTGTCATATAATTAAGTATAAAAGATGATAAAAATAACCCACTATTTATTTCAAGGTTATCTCTTTTAACTCCCAAGTAATTGAATTATTAACATTAACCTATTAACTTTATAATTATAAGCATGAATAGTCCAAAACGCCCCTTAAAAACTTTTAATAGAAATCCAACCCAGTCAGGGTTACGCAGCCTGTGACGGTCCGTCATGAGTGTGACGGTCCGTACTGCAGGGTCGTCACAGAGTTCAGAGAGTCGAATTCATTAAAGAGCTTTGTGACGGTCCGTCGTGCCTACGACGGTCCTTCCTGCCATTCCGTCGTGAAGTTCAGAGAGTCGATCTCAGTACCCAAATTTTCAGAATCTAAGTGTTTTGGAACGAGACCCCCTCGACGGTCAGTCGTGACCATGACGGTCCGTCGTGGGATCCGTCGACCCAGACAGTTATTACTAGAAATAAACTTTACTGCTCAAAACGACTAAACAGGTCGTTACAATAAGAATCATATTTGTTATAATTTTATTGTTACTTCGTATCTGATTATAATATAGTATTATATCTTGGTATTTATCGAATAATTAATAAATTTTAACTGAATAATTATGTGTCATTTTGTGTCACAATTGAGTAAATAACTTAACAGTTATATTGTTAAAAAATTTAATATAGTATCATCAGCTGTTTGACAAGATAAATTATCAAAACTAGAAAATGCTTAGTACTATTGAACGAAAAATAGAAGTTGAAATACAAATTATTCCGTTCCAATGCATCATCTGCCTGTTTAGAAAGTCTACCCTTTGGCCTTGTTGGATCATCGCTATCACTAACATATCTAGCCTTGAGTTTGTCCATGTCATACTTCCATAAAAATGTTCCGTATCTGTTGCGAAGATAGTCACTCTGAAGACCAACGGATGAAATTTTGATTTCGTCGCTCAAATATTCTGCATAAGCATCTACGAACAGTCCACAATCATTGAAAAAAATAAAAATACATTAAAAAAGATTTCAATGTAAAGGAAATCTAAAAACTAACATTTTATAAAATAAAATATTGATTCACAAATACATACAGGCTTTCGCTTTGTTGTTGCATAATCTCTTGCGCACATTCAACTGTAAATGAATGTTGAGGACCTAACAGTTCACCTGTTTCCTTGTCTTTGTACGCCTCCAATGATAACCAATTAATTCTATCCGTTTTATTAAAAAAACCGCTATCATGTAGATAATTTTGAAGCATTACAAACAACTGAGTAATCTCTTCAGAAGACACTTTTTTTCTTGACCCACCAGATGAGTCATATACACGTATTAACCTTTTCTTCAAAACAACCACAGTCAACACCCAATAATGAAATTTTTTTCCACAATTAACAGGATGTCAAGGTAACGAAGCAGGTATGAAAAATTCATTAATAATGTCTTTTATAAATCTTTCATAACCAGCTATAGCAACACCACGGCCAATATGTTGTTGAGTAGTCAGAGATTCATCAGCAGGAGCACAATAATACCTATTATATACAATGTTGATGTATGACTTAAATAAGCAGTTGACTGTAGTGTATCTATATTGATCCAAGCCTCTTGATTTTGACTTCTTCCGTAGATAGTAAAAAATTACATCTAGATGCTGTTACATATATAAAACAACACAATGTGAAATCTACACACTTTAAAAAATAAATATAGATTAAACAACGGTATAAATAAATTTGTAAGTAGTTGTCTAAATAATATGAACGATCTATAAATTGTATTATTTAAATAGTTTAAATGCATAATGTACCTGATCAGTCCAATATTTCATTGGATGTAACATGGTATAAAACCAGTTCTTGTCAACAGGTAATGCGACAACAAAATCCATATAATCAAACCCAAAATTAGCAGATTTGCCTCTATATTTATCATCATCAGGTTTCATATAATAAGAAAATTTAATTCATAATTAAAATAATTAAAAAATAATTTTATAAAGAAACATTATTACTAAAAACTTATTGGCGTGTGATTTAAGGAGTCCCTTTTGAATCCAATCTAAAAACTCTTGCATTAGATCCGGCAATACTTGAGATGTGATTCGGCAATCATCAAATGGAGTAAATGGAAGGATATGATCGTCTATTTTGTCCTTTCCCTTATCAGTTGATTCAAACGAATGCACATAGGGAGACTGCAAAACTTTAGAAGGCATCCTGTTACGCTGAGCAGGAGTTTTAGTATCAACATCACTGACACCAAGCTGGGTGGGTAGCTGACTGTCTTATAACAGATCATCACTCCAGGTAAGCTGTAGAGGAATGACAGCATCCAATGGGTTGACATTAATTTCCCGGCTTGGTGGTCCATGTGCAAATGCACCTGTCACTGCTTCATTTTAAGGTATAAAGGAGACCGATGAGGTAAAATCCTGTGTGATATCAGATAATTAACAAACACACTATAATTTAAATAACTTATGCAACTTAAAATATACTAATTTTTTTCAACTTGTTTTTTAATTTTGTCAGCACCATGATTCAAAATAAATAATAATATTTGAACAAATAAAGTATCTGTTAGTCTTTTAATATATATTATGTAGTCAGCGATACTTAAAATACATTAATCAATTTAATAGAATAATTTATATACAAAAATTCATGATTAAAAACATCATATATATTTTTACTGTAAAAAAAATTAGGCAATTGCTGATGACAAACAGTTTTCAAAGAAAAATTGATGGGATAAGGTATCAACCATCTGAAAAGAGACTTTATTAAAAGTTTTACAAAGTAATAAAGTATCAATCAATGTATTAAGTATCATATATTAAATTACCTTCATTACATTTTCAATAGACCCCTTTTGTTTTTCAACCTCCTTTGCAGTTTTAACAACATTATCAACAGTTGCAAATTTCATAAGTTTTGGTGAAACAGTCGGATGATCAGAATTATTCTATTAATGTGTGTTGTGCAGTCAGTGATACTTAAAAAATAAAGTAATCAATTTCATAAATTAAAGTATATATCAAATACATGATTTAAATTATCCTTTATAATTTAATACTAAACAATTAGTTAATCAATAATACACAATTAGCATATAAAAATTGATGGATTAGAGTATCAAGCATATAAAAGAATTACTTTTATTAAAATTTCTAATGCACATAAATATTAAGGTATCATTTAATAAATTAAGTATAATATATTTAAAATACCTTTGTTACATCTTCAAAAGAAACCTTTTGTTTTCCAACAACATCAGCATTTTCAGCATCATCGTCTACAGTTGCACAATTCATATGCTTATGTGAAACAGTTGCTTCATCAGAGTTATCGAAATTGAATTGTGTACCAACATTGTCTTTCGCCACATAATCATCCATCATGTGTGGCGATGAAACTCCTTCCGTATTCTTCAATTTTTTTTTAAAATCAACATCACTTAAAAAATCAGAAAGAATTAAAAAAAAATCAAAATATCACCTTTTCAGATTTGTTTTCTCTCGCAGCAACAACTTTCAACAATTCTGAATGGTTACTCTTTATTATTGCCTCAAGATCTCCAATTTTTTTGTCAACCTATAATCAAAATTAATATATAATAAATAGTAATAGTAAACATATAAGAGTTTAAATTACTTGTTTACTTACATAAGACTTCATGAACTTCTTCAAATTATCAATTTTGAACTGCCTAAACTTGTTTTTCATTGAATGAATTTGAAGAAACACCAACATCAGATACATTTTCAGATTCTTTTTGTTGTGGTTCTGGACTTTGGAATGAATGATCTGGTTGCTGATCTGGTTCCTTCTGTAGTTTGGAAGTCTTGATAGATCATACTTATGTGGATGTACAACCTTTATTCTCTTGTGTTTTGGTGGGGTTGTTCCTACATTAGCACCTCTTGATGTTCTCTTTAACAGAATATCTGGAGATTTTGTTGTGAAGTCTTCAAAATCAGGAACCTCCTCCGGATGCACATCATTATTATCTGAAATTGATGAAACTGGTGGGTTTGGAGGTACATAATTGTGATCTGGTAACCCAAGTGATGTTATTTTCTCAGGAGTTGGCTGAATGTTAGAACATTAAATCTAAAAAAATAAACAATTAATTAATGACAATAAACATATCAAAGTTGTATCGCATAATTAAAGTAATTAATTAAGAATGTTGTATTGAATTAAGTATCTCTGAAAAAATTATTTCCATAAACAACTCAAACTTGGGCTTCAAACCAACAACTTGTCAGTTTCAAATCCTTGGTATACCGTTTTCTTCTTTGATAGCAATATCGGTATTTATCGTAGAAGTACATTCATAAATCTATATATTAAGTGCATATGAAAATCCATTCAACCGATACAACTTTTTGGAGGGTTGTACTTTTTTTGAAAATATTTCATTAACTTTTCAAAAGAAACTATTTCCCAAGGAAACTGTTGGTAACTACCATCTTCCACCATATAGAATTCTTCAATAAGAATTAGTGTATCACCAAGTTGGGAATACAAAAATGTATGAATAAAATACAGTATATCCATCTGAAAGGCATCCTCATTATTGTCCCATTCACCTCCCATAAATCGGTCTACCAATCTTTGTTTATTAACATTATATGTAGTATCAGGAAAATATCTTTCAACTAACCTACTGGTTTTTGAGTCCGGATATGTAAAGTATTTTACATTACCTTTACAATTCAAACAAGTAACAATGGCAAAATCACTGATACTAAATTTCAACACATTAGTAATTTGGCCTTGGTAATTGCATCTAGGAATATTTAGGTATGGTGCAAAAATTGTTTCTTGAAATAAATTCATACCTTCATCCTTAATAGATGATACTAAGTGTTCAACAAAATTCATGTTGTTTGTTGGACCAAACTTTAATGAATTAGTTGAAATATGTTTAATGACATAATTCATATTCTGCAATAAAACAAATAAATTTTTATCAAATTATAACATATATAAAAAGTTTCTAAACTATTGACTGAATATAATAATGTTTCTGTTTTAAATAATACTAAAAATTGCCTAATACTGATACTAAGTATAAATAAACATGTTAATATGATACTTACAAATACTATTTGAAACTATATATAAACGAAATATTAAAGTTAAATATATTTCTTTGATACATTAAATTTCATGTCCAAAACATCAAAAGATACTCAAAATTCACAATTTCAATTAGATATATAAACATAATGGCTGATACTTAAATTTTATATACTTATCAATAATTCATATAAATATGAAACTTAAATAACAGATGTATGACTGTATGATACACATATACTATTATTTGATACCTTATATTGCATGCAAAATCATGTAATAACAAAAATCGATACTTTATGTAGATATACAAATCGATACTTATAACATATCTATACGTAATTAGTAATTATTACCCATTAAAATATACGAAATATAAGTAAAAATAAAACAAAGAATCATTCTATCATGAGCACATAAAAAATGATACTTAATAAAAAATAATTGAGCTGTCACGACCCAAATCGGGGACGCGACTGGCACCCACATTTACCCTCCTATGTGAGCGAACCAACCCATCTAAAACTTAACATTTCAAGATATATCAACAAAAAATAATGCGGAAGACTTAACTCATTAAAAAATCAAATCAATACTTATTATCCCCAAAATCTGGAAGTCATCATCACAAGAACATCTATCCTCAAATTTACTAACTAAAAACGTCTAAGAAGCTAAAATAAATAAAAGCTAGTCCATGCCGAAAGTTCAAGGCATCGAGACTTGAAGAAGAGAAGATCCAGTCCAAGCTAGACGCATTAGCTCACCCTGAATTTCCGAAGGTAGTGAAGACTGGCTAGATCTACTGTTGAGAGTTGATTTGACGGAACGTTTGCTGCATTCCACAAATAACAAAGAAAAAACATAAAAGTAGGGGGTCAGTACAACCACAAGTACTGAGTAGATATCATCGGCCAACTCGAAATAGAAGATAATATATATCAAGTAATATTATAAATCAACTATAAACTCAACATGTAGCAATAGCAAGTACTATAATCATCAACAAGTACCATCAAGTTCATCCATGAGGGCTCAAGCCTCAATACCATACTCATTTGGGAATTAAGTTTATTAGATTGAGTATATTTATCATCTTTCAAGATTCATTATCTTTCTTCCTCTTGTGTCGGTACGTGACACTCCGATCCCCTACCACTATGTGTCGGTACGTGACACTCCGATCCCCTAATTCTACGTGTCGGTTCGTGACACCCGATCCCCTATATGTGTCGGTACGTGACACTCCGATCCCCTATATGTGTCGGAACGTGACACTTCGATCCCCTATATGTGTCGGTAGGTGACACTCCGATCCCCTAATTCTACGTGTAGGTTCGTGACACCCGTCCCACTAATACTATGTGTCGGAACGTGACACTCTGATCCACTAATACTATGTGTCGGAACGTGACACTCCGATCCACTAATACTATGTGTCGGAACGTGACACTTCGATCCACTAACCTCATTCTATCCGTTCATCAAGCCTTCTCTATACCAAGGCATCATCAATCCCATTACTTTAATTCATCGAGCCTTCTTTTGTACCAAGGCATCATCATTAATAACGTAGATTAAAGCTTCTTTCAAGATTTGGGATTCAATAGTTTTCATCATGCTTGTTTTTATCAAAATCACATAATCATATTCATGCAAGCATACAATTAAGCATATAGACAGGTTTACAATACCACCAATACATATCATTCACTATTACGAGTTCACTACGAGTATCGTAAAATAACCATAACCTACCTCCACCGAAGAATTGGAATCAACAAGCAATTTCCCAAGCTTTGATATTCCCTCTGCCTCTTGATCGATCAATCTCTCTCTCTCTTTGTTCTTTCTATTTTCTTTTTTCAAACCCTCTTTCTTTTACCCTAATTAACATATAATTAAGTGTAAAAGATGACAATAATACCCCACTAATTAACCCAAAGTTACCTCTTTTATCCCTCAAGAATTTTAGTTATTAATATAAACCCACAAAATCTATAATTAAGGAAAGAATAGTCCAAAACGTCCCTTAAAACGTGTAAAGAAATCCGATTCTGCCTGGGATTCGCGCAACCTGTGACGGCCCGTCGTGCCTGCGATGGTCCGTCACACAGGTCGTCGTAACGATCAGGACTCTATTTTTAACCAAGGACACTGTGACGGTCCATCACACTTGTGACGGTCCGTCCTGCAAGTCCGTTACGAAGTTCAGAGAGTTGATTTTCAGTACCCAATTTCAGAATTTCTAAGTATATTGAAACGAGACCTCCGACGGTCCGTCGTGCCTATGACAGTCCGTCGTGGGTTCCGTCGTTTCAGCCAATTTTCCAGAAATAAAATCTGCTGCTCAAAACGACTAAACAGGTCGTTACAATAGATACCAATTTACCCATCGTTCGTCCTCGAATGATCAGAAGAAGATAAGCAAGGGCGAGAAGAAGTACCTGAATCTGTAAACAGATGGGGGTATTTTTCTTGCATATCTGCCTCCTTCTCCCAAGTAGCCTCTTCAACCGGTCGATTCTTCCATTGAACCTTGATGGATGCAATCTCCCTCGACCTCAACTTGCGAACTTCTCTGTCTAAAATAGCAACCGGTTCCTCCTCATAAGTCAAATTCTCATCAAGCAAAACTGAATCCCAACGAATGATGTAGTTTCCATCCCCATGGTATCTTTTCAACATGGACACATGAAATACCGGATGCACCCCGGACAGCCCTGGAGGCAAGGCTAATTCATAAGCCACCTCCCCTACTCGCTTTAGTACCTCAAATGGCCCAATATACCTTGGACTTAACTTACCCCTTTTTCCGAACCGCATCACCCCTTTCATGGGTGAAACCTTCAACCAGACTTGTTCACCTTCCATGAACTCCAAGTCTCTAACCTTTCGGTCTGCATACTCCTTTTGTCTACTTTGCACCGCTAGAAGCTTTTCTTGAATGCACTTCACCTTATCTAACGAATCCCTCAAGAGGTCAGTACCCCAAGGTCTAACCTCAAATGCATCGAACCAACCAATGGGAGATCTACACCTCCTCCCATACAATGCTTCAAATGGAGCCATATCAATACTGGAGTGATAGCTATTGTTGTATGAAAACTCTGCCAAAGGTAAAAAGCTATCCCAATGACCACCAAATTCTATCACACAAGCACGAAGCATATCCTCTAACACTTGAATCGATCGCTCAGACTGACCATCGGTCTGAGGGTGAAATGCAGTGCTAAGATCCAACCTAGTACCCAATTCAGCATGCAATGTTTTCCAAGACTTAGAAGTAAACTGCGTACCTCTATCTGATATGATGGATAGTGGAACCCCATGCAATCGAACGATTTCTGAGATATAGATCTTGGCTAACTTCTCCGCATTGTAAGTCACCTTGACCGGAATGAAATGAGCAGACTTAGTTAACCTATCAACAATTACCCAAATCGAGTCGTATTTACCCATTGTCCTTGGAAGACCAACCACAAAATCCATTGCAATTCTCTCCCACTTCCATTCAGGAATGGGCATTCTATGAAGCGTTCCTCTGGGCCTTTGGTGTTCATACTTTACTTGTTGACAGTTTGGACATTTGGCAATAAAGTCAACAATATCACGCTTCGTTCTACTCCACCAAAAGTGTTGCTTTAGGTCGCGATACATCTTGGTTGCACCCGGATGTATAGAATACCTTGTACTATGAGCCTCTGTCAGAATAGTATTGATCAAATCATCGATGCGGGGTACACATACCCTTCCCTTAATCCTCAACACACCTTCCTCATCGATTGTTGCTTCTTTAGCCTCTCCTTGCAACACTTTATCTCGAATCCGGATCAATTTCTCATCATCAAACTGCTTCCCCTTAATCTTGTCAAGGAAGGAGGATCTTGCCTCCACACGAGCTAACAATCCTCCCTTCTCATTTACTTCTAACCTCATGAGGTCATTAGCCAAAATCTGCACTTCTCTAGCCAATGGGCGTCTAGAAGCTTGCAAGTGAGCTAGACTTCCCATGCTTCCCGCCTTTCTACTCAAAGCATCTGCCACAACGTTCGTCTTCCCCGGATGATACAAAATAGTGATATCCTAGTCCTTTAGTAGTTCCATCCATCTCCTTTGTCTCAAGTCAAAATCTTTCTGAGTAAAGACAATACTGTAGACTACGATGATCCGTATAGATCACACTTAACCCCATATAAATAGTGCCTCCATTGCTTTAGTGCAAACCACTACCGCGGCCAATTCCAAGTCATGAGTGGATAGTTTACGTTCATGCACTTTTAATTGTCTTGAAGCATAAGCAATCACCTTCTTCTCTTGCATTAGCACTGCACCCAAACCCAAATAGGATGCATCACAATAAACAATGAAGTTCTTACCCTCTACCGGCAAGGTGAGGATAGGTGCGGTAGTCAACAAAGTCTTGAGTTTCTGAAAACTTTCTTCGCACTCATCCGACCATACAAATGGAACATTCTGCTTAGTCAAGTTCGTCAATTGGGAAGCAATAGAAGAGAACCCCTTGACAAAGCGGCGGTAGTAGCTAGCTAACCCAACAAAGCTTCTTATTTCTGACACATTAGTGGGTCTTACCCAATTCTTCACTTGTCTCAATCTTAGAAGGATCCACCATCACTCCATCCTTAGAAACTACATGCCCCCAAGAAGGACACTGCATCTAGCCAAAACTCACACTTAGAGAACTTGGCTAAAGATTTTCTCCCTCAACATTTCCAATACAATTCTCAAATGCTCCTCATGTTCCTTCTTACTTTTAGAGTATATCAGTATATCATCAATAAATACGATCACAAAGAGATCCAAATATGGCTTAAAAATCCCATTCATCAAGCTCATGAAAAGCGGGGGCATTGTAGACCAAAAGACATCACTACGAATTCATAATGCCCATACCTAGTTCGGAAAAGCAGACTTTGGCAATCCGCTGCCCGTATTTTATTGATGATAACCGGATCTCAAGTCGATCTTCGAGAAGACACAGCACCTTGTAGTTGATCGAATAAGTCATCAATGCGAGGAAGAAGGAGGATACTTGTTCTACTAGTTACCACCTTGTTCAACTGCCTGTAGTCTATGCACTATTAAACTCCATCCTTCTTCTTCACAAACAAAAACGGAGCCACCCCAAGGAGATGCACTTGGGTACTGAAACCTTTGTTCAACAACTCTTGAAGTTGGGCCTTAAACTCTCTTAACTCCGCGGGAGCCATTCTATAAGGGGATATAGAAATGGGGCGAGTCCGGTCAAGATCGATACAGAAGTCAATATCCCTATCTGGTGGCATACCAGGAAGATCTGTAGGGAACACATCCAAAGACTCACGGACTACGAAAACCGACTCAATCGAGGGTACTTGAGGAGTGTCATCCCTGAGATGTGCCAAGAAAGCTAAACACCCTTTACTAACCATTTTCTTAGCACGAAGAAATGATATAATACGCACCGGATTGGAAGTGTAGTCACCCTCCCACACTAACGGATCTGTCCCAGGCTTGGCTAACGTCACAGTTTTAGCATTACAATCCAAGATCGCAAAATTTGGAGAAAGCCAAGTCATACCCAGAATTACATCAAAGTCAACCATTTCTAAGATAACCAAATCTACATAAGTGTTGCTCCCCACAAAGTTCACCAACAAGACCTATATACCTTTTCAACTACCACAGACTCACCCACCGGAGTAGAAGTAGAAAACGAATAGGCGTGTCAAGTAATTCACAATGTAAATTTAGACCATTAGCAAATGATGAAGATACTATGAAAAACGGGAGCCAGGGTCAAATAAAACATACGATGCCATGCAATCACAAACAAAAGATTTACCTGTGATAACAGGCATCAGACGCCTCCGCTTCAGATCTCCCAGGGAAAGCGTAACAATGGGCCTATCACCAGTCTGTCCGTGCCCCTACATGTTGTGTCATAGTGGCTCCAGTTTGCCCATCACCTCTGCGTTGTGGTGACCACCATTACCTCGACACAACACGTCTCCAGAAAAAGGGCCTCTACCATGACCACCTCTACCTCTATGCTATTGGGGGGTCTGTAACTCTGTTTTGGACAATTCCTCCTAATATGTCCAATCTCCCCACATCCATAACACTCTCTGGAGTCAGGCATAGGTCTCTCGGAGTAGTAGTGTTGACTGTTCTGAGGGGGACCCCCCAACTACAGTCTGTAGTGATGACTGAATTGGTCGAACTGAGTAACCTCCGGAACTCTGTCCTCTAGAGTAAGAACCATTAAACTCACCTCCCCTTCGAAACCTCTTTGATGTCGATGTCGTAGTGAGGTCATCTGGCTTCACTCCTTCTACCTCTATCACAAAGTCTAACACCTCTTGGAAGGATTTTGCCGTAGCCGCTACCTGTAAGGCCGGAATCCGCAATTCTGACCTCAAACCCCTTCACAAACGGCGAATCCGCTCTTGGGGACTGAAACAGAGTTGAGTGGCATACCTGGATAATGCACGAAACTTAGCCTCATATGCATTAACCGGCATTCTACCTTGCTCTAGACTCAAGAACTCATCTCTTTTTCTATCTGTCAAAGTCCTTGGGGATAATTCTCCATAAACAAGATAGAGAATGATGCCCAAGTCATAGGCGGTGCCTCGGTTGGTTGACACTACATGTGAACGCCACCACATTTTGGCGTTCCCTTGAGTGTGATAACTCACGAACTCAACACTGAACCGCTCTACTATACCCATCTTGTGTAGTAGCTCATGACAATCAACCCAGAAAATCGTAGGCATCCTCTAATTCTGCACCCTTAAAGACTGGAGGTTTTCAATTTCAAGAACTTACTCTGAAAAGTTCATGCTGATCATTTGTCATTATAGGCCCAGTAGTCAGGACCGTGGAAATGTGCCTATTTCCAATGAGGCATCCCATGCGGGGATCCATAGTAGCCGCATGTCGTACCTCTGAAAACGGGAGGTTAGTTGGTGCAGAAACCACTGGAGGTGGCCTGACCCTGATCAGATATCCCGCTAAGATAAGCAAGAACCTGATTGATCATTCTGGGGTAGGTTGGGGTGGCAATTCCTCATTTTGCACTTGTTCATTTCCCCTCCCTCACCCTCTCTTATCCCCCTCGGTCGGTGGAGGAGTCACCGCCTAGTATCAGATGGGCTAGGGGCTCGTCCTCTTCTCTAGAAGACGTCCTCCCAACGACTCTTCCATGGGCCTCTTGTCGCTGCTCTTCTCGGAGACACAGCCCCAGTGGCTGGCTCAGACGTTTCTTGCTGTTGCCGTTGTTGCTGCTGGTGCGGTCGTGCTCTAGTTCTAACCATCTGCGAAATAGAGTGAAGAGGTCAGATACCAATTTGTATCACCTAGATACCAATTGGACTCAAGTAGTAGCACGAAATAAAGATGAAAGAATGGAATTTTCCTAAAGTCCTATAGCCTCTCAAAGAAAAGTAAAGGTGTCCCCCTACGTTCCCTTAGACTCTACTAGACCTGTTCTTGTGTGATGAGATCAAGAACCTAATGCTCTGATACCAAGTTGTCACGGACCCAAATCGGGGACGCGACTGGCACCCACATTTACCCTCCTATTTGAGCGAACCAACCAATCTAAACCTTAACATTTCAAGATTATATCAACAGAAAATACTGCGGAAGACTTAACTCATTATAAAAATCAAATCAATAACTATTATTATCCCCAAAATCTGGAAGTCATCATCACAAGAACATCTATCCTCAAATTACTAAACTAAAAACGTCTAAGAAAGCTAAAACAAATAAAAGCTAGTCCATGCCGGAAATTTCCGATGGTAGTGAAAAATGGCTAGATCACTGTTGAGTTGAGTTGACGGAACGTTTGCTGCATTCCACAAATAACAAAAGAGAAAAACATAAAAGTAGGGGGTCAGTACAACCACAAGTACTGAGTAGATATCATCGGCCAACTCGAAATAGAAGATAATATATATCAAGTAATATTATAAATCAACTATAAACTCAACATGTAGCAACCACAAGTACTATAATTATCAACAAGTACCATCAAGTCATCCATGAGGGCTCAAGCCTCAATACCATACTCATTGGGAATTAAGTTTATTAGATTGAGTATATTTATCTCTTTCAAGATTCATTATCTTTCTTCCTCTTGTGTCGGTACGTGACACTCCGATCCCCTACCACTATGTGGCGGTACGTGACACTCTGATCCCCTAATTCTACGTGTTGGTTCGTGACACCCGATCCCCTATATGTGTCGGTACGTGACACTCCGATCCCCTATATGTTCGGAACGTGACACTCCGATCCCCTATTGTGTCGGTACGTGACACTCGATCCCCTAATTCTACGTGTCGGTTCGTGACACCCGTCCCACTAATACTATGTGTCGGAACGTGACACTCCGATCCACTAATACTATGTGTCGGAACGTGACACTTCGATCCACTAATACTATGTGTCGGAAGTGACACTCCGATCCACTAACCTCATTCTATCCGTTATCAAGCCTTCTCTATACCAAGGCATCATCAATCCCATTACTTAATTCATCGAGCCTTCTTTTGTACCAAGGCATCATCATTAATAACGTAGATTAAAGTTCTTTCAAGATTTGGGATTCAATAGTTTCATCATGCTTGTTTTATCAAAATCACGTAATCATATTCATGCAAGCATACAATTAAGCATATAGACAGGTTACAATACCACCAATACATATCATTCACTATTAAGAGTTCACTACGAATATCGTAAAAAATAACCATAACCTACCTCCACCGAAGAATTGGAATCAACAAGCAATTTCCAAAGCTTTGATATTCCCTCTGCCTCTTGATCGATCAATCTCTCTCTCTCTTTGTTCTTTCTATTTTCTTTTTTTCAAACCCTCTTTCTTTTACCCTAATTAACATATAATAAGTGTAAAAGATGACAAAATACCCCACTAATTAACCCAAAGTTACCTCTTTTATCCCTCAAGAATTTTAGTTATATAATATAAACCCACGAAATCTATAATTAAGGAAAGAATAGTCCAAAACGTCCCTTAAAACGTGTAAAGAAATCCGATTCTGCCTGGGATTCGCGCAACCTGTGACGGCCCGTCGTGCCTGCGACGGTCCGTCACACAGGTCGTCGTAACGATCAGGACTCTATTTTTCACCAAGGACACTGTGACGGTCCGTCCTGCAAGTCCGTTACGAAGTTCAGAGAGTCGATTTTCAGTACCCAATTTTAGAATTTCTAAGTATATTGAAACGAGACCTGCGATGGTCCGTCGTGCCTGTGACGGTCCGTCGTGGGTTCCGTCGTTTCAGCCAATTTTCCAGTAATAAAATATGCTGCTCAAAACGACTAAACAGGTCGTTACATGAGCACACTAACAAATATATACAAAAATCATGATAAGATTAAAACGATACTTAGTTTAATTAATTAGATTATAACTACCAAATATGTCACGACCCAAATCGGGGACGCGACTGGCACCCACATTTACCCTCCTATGTGAGCGAACCAACCAATTTAACCCTTAACATTTTAATTCAATATCAACAAAAGAAATGCGGAAGACTTAACTCATTAATAAAAACAAATCAAAAACTATTATTAATATTCCCAAAATCTGGAAGTCATCATCACAAGAACATCTATCTCGAATTACTAAACTAGGAATGTCTAAGAACAAAATATAACTAAAAAGCTAGTCCATGCCAGAAGTTCAAGGCATCAAGACTTGAAGAAGGAGACCCATTCCAAGCTAGACGCATTAGCTCACCCTGAATTTCCGATGGAGTGAAGACTAGCTTGATCTACTACTGAGTCGAAGTTGACGGAACGTTTGCTGCATAACACAAATAACAAGAGGAAAACATAAAAGTAGGGGGTCAGTACAACCACACGTACTGAGTAGATATCATCGGTTAACTCAAAATAGGGAACAATATATATCAAGTAATATTATAAATCAACTATAAACTCAACATGTAGCAACAACAAGTATCATAATCGTCAATAAATACCATCAAGTTCATTCATGAGGGCTCAAGCCTCATTACCATACTCATTTGGGAATTAAGTTCATTATGTTGAATATATTATCATCTTTCAAGATTCATTATCTTTCTTCCTCTTGTGTCGGTACGTGACACTCCGATCCCCTACTACTATGTGTCGGAACGTGACACTCCGATCCCCTATATGTGTCGGAACGTGACACTCCGATCCCCTATATGTGTCGGAACGTGACACTCCGATCCCCTATATGTGTCGGTACGTGACACTCCGATCTCATATATCTACGTGTCGGTTCGTGACACCCGTCCCACTAATACTATGTGTCGGAACGTGACACTCCGATCCACTAATTCTATGTGTCGGAACGTGACACTCTGATCCACTAATCTCATTATATCCGTTCATCAAGCCTTCTCTAAACCAAGGCATCATCAATCCCAATCACTTTAATTCATCAAGCCTTCTTTTATACCAAGACATTATCATTAATATCATAGATTAAGGTTTCTTTCAAGATTTGGGATTCAATGGTTTTCATCATGCTTGTTTTATCAACATCACATAATCGTATTCATACAAGCATACCATAAGCATATAGACAGGTTTACAATATCATCAACACATATTATTCACTATCAAGAGCTCACTACGAATATCGTAATATAAAACCATAACCTACCTCCACCGAAGAATTGGAATCCACAAGAAATTTCCCAAGCTTTCTATTCTCCTCAACCAATTCGATCGATCTGCTCTCTCTCTTTCTGTTCTCTCTCTTTTGTTTTATTCCAACCCTCTTTCCTTCACCCTAATCAATTATATAATTAAGTGTGAAAAGGACAATAAAACCCCACTAATTCACTTAAGGTTACCCCTTTTAACCCCTAAGTAATTAGACTTATTAATGTTACCCCTCAATCTTTATAATTAAGGAAAGAATAGTCAAAAACGACCCTTAAAACGTGTGGAGAAATCCTAAACTGCCTGGGACTGCACAACCTGTGACGGGCCGTCGTGGGTGCGACAGTCCGTCGCACAGGCCGTCGTGCCTCCCCAGTTTTCAGGTGAGCTGTGACGGCCCGTCACACCTGTGACGGTCCGTCCTGCACCTCCGTCCTGACGGTCAGAAACTCGTTTCTTGCACCAAATTCTCAAAAGTTGAAGTGTTTTGGCTACGGGGGCTCACGACGGTCCGTCGTGTGATGTGACGACTCGTCTGCAGGTCCGTCACAATTTACAGAGAGCCGATTTTCAGTACCCGATTTTCAAACTCTAAGTGTCATGGAACGGACCTCTGTGACGGACCGTCGGGCATGACGGTCCGTCGGGGTGTCCGTAGTTTGGCCAGTTTTTCCAGAATTTCGTTTGCTGCTCAAAACGACTAAACAGGTCGTTACAATAGATACAATTTACCCATCGTTCGTCCCCGAATGATCAAAAGAAGAGAAACAGTGGCGAAAAGGAGTACCTGAATCTGTAAAACAGATGTGGATATTTTCTTGCATATCTGTCTCCTTCTCCCACGTAGCTTCTTCAACCGGTCGATTCTTCCATTGCACTTTGATGGATGCAATCTCTCTCGACCTCAGTTTGCGAACTTCTCTATCTAATATAGCAACCGGTTCCTCTTCATAAGTCAAGTTCTCATCCAACAAACTGAATCCAACGGATAATGTAGTTTCCATCTCCGTGGTATCTTTTCAACATGGATACATGGAACACCGGATGCACTCCGGACAGCCCTGGGGGCAGGGCTAATTCATAAGCCACCTCCCCTATTCTCTTAAGCACTTCAAATGGTCCAATATACCTTGGACTTAACTTACCTCTTTTACCAAACCGCATCACCCCTTCATGGGCGAAACCTTCAACAAGACTTGTTCACCTTCCATGAACTCAAGTCTCTAACCTTTCGGTCTGCATACTCCTTTTGTCTACTTTGAGCCGCTAAAAGCTTTTCTTGAATAGCTTTCACCTTCTCCATAGAATCTCTCAACAGGTCAGTCCCCCAAGGTCTAACTTCAAAGGCATCAAACCAACCAATGGGAGATCTACACCTCCTCCCATACAATGCTTCAAATGGAGCCATGTCGATACTGGAGTGATAGCTATTATTGTATGAAAATTCTGCCAAGGGTAAGAAACTATCCCAATGACCACCAAACTCTATCACACACGCACGAAGCATATCCTCCAACACTTGAATCGTTCGCTCAGACTGACCATCGGTCTGAGGATGAAATGCAGTACTAAGGTCCAATCTAGTACCTAATTCAGCATGCAATGTTCTCCAAAACTTAGAAGTAAACTGTGTACCTCTATCTGATATGATTGAGAGTGGAACTCCATGCAACCGAACGATCTCTGAGATGTAGATCTTGGCTAACTTCTCTGCATTGTAAGTCACCTTGACCGGAATAAAATGAGCAGACTTAGTTAACCTATCAACAATCACCCAAATAGAGTCATACTTACCCAATGTCTTTGGAAGACCAACCACGAAGTCCATCGCGATTCTCTCCCACTTCCATTCAGGAATGGGCATCCTCTGAAGTGTTCCTCCGGGCCTCTGGTGTTCATACTTTACTTGTTGACAATTTGGACACTTGGCAACAAACTCAACAATATCTCGCTTCATTCTACTCCACCAGAAGTGTTGCTTAGGTCGCGATTACATCTTGGTTGCACCAGGATGTATAGAATATCCGGAACTATGGGCCTCTGTCAGAATAGTGGTGATCAAATCATCGATGCGGGGTACACATACTCTTCCCTTAATCCTCAAAACACCTTCCCCATCGATTATTGCTTCCTTAGCCTCTCCTTGCCAACACTTTGTCTCGAATTCGCCTTAGTTTCTCATCGTCAAACTGTTTCCCCTTAATCTGATCAAGGAAAGAGGATTTTGCCTCTACAAAGCTAACAATCCTCCCTTCTCATTATTTCTAACCTCATAAGGTCATTGGCCAAGATCTGCACTTCTCTAGCCAATGGGCGTCTAGAAGCTTGCAAATGAGCTAGACTTCCCATGCTTCCGGCCTTCCTACTCAAAGCGTCTGCCACAACATTTGCTTTTCCCGGATGATACAAGATAGTGATGTCGTAGTCCTTCAGTAGTTCCATCCATCTCCTCTGTCTCAAGTTCAAGTCTTTCTGATGAAGACATACTGTAGGCTACGATGGTCCGTATAGACTTCACACTTAACCCCATACAAAAGTGTCTCCATTGCTTTAGTGCAAATACTACCGCGGCCAACTCCAAGTCATGGGTCGGATAGTTGCGTTCATGCACTTTTAATTGTCTTGAAGCATAAGCAATCACATTTTTCTCTTGCATTAGCACTGCACCCAACCCAGAATAGGATGCATCACAATAAACAATGAAGTTTTTGCCCTCTACCGGCAAGGTAAGGATAGGTGCGGTAGTCAACAAAGTCTTAAGCTTCTGGAAGCTCTCCTCACACTCATCCGACCATACAAATGGGACGTTTTGCTTAGTCAAGTTCGTCAATTGGGAAGCAATGGAAGAGAATCCCTTGACGAATCGGCGGTAGTAGTAGCTAACCCCACAAAACTCCTTATTTCTGACACGTTTGTAGGTCTTACCCAATTCTTTACCGTCTCAATCTTAGATGGATCTACCATCACTCCATCCTTAGAAACCACGTGCCCCAAGAAGGACATGAATCTAGCCAAAACTCACACTTGGAGAATTTCGCATAAAGCTTTTTCTTTCTCAAACAACTCTAACACCAATTTCAAATGCTCCTCATGTTTTTCTTACTTTTGGAGTATATCAGTATATCATCAATAAACACAATCACAAAGAGATCCAAATATGGCTTGAAAATCCCGTTCATCAAGCTCATGAAGGCAGCAGGGGCATTAGTAAGACCAAACGACATTACCACAAACTCATAATGCCCATACCTAGTTCGAAAAGCAGTCTTTGGCACATCCGTTGCCCGTATTTTCAGTTGGTGATAACCGGATCTCAAGTCGATCTTCGAGAAGACACAAGCACCTTGTAACTGATCGAACAAGTCATCAATGCGAGGAATGGGGTACTTGTTCTTAATAGTTACCTTGTTCAACGTCGGTAATCTATGCACATTCGGAAACTCCATCTTTCTTCTTCACAAACAAACCGGAGCACCCCAAGGAGATGCACTTGGTCTAGTGAAGCCTTTGCTCAACAACTCTTGAAGTTGAGCCTTTAATTCTCTTAACTCCGCGGGAGCCATTCTATACGGGGGTATAGAAATGGGGCGAGTACCGGGTTCCAAATCAATGCAGAAGTCTATATCCCTATCTGGTGGCATACGGGAAGATCTGCAGGGAACACATCCAAAAACTCACAGACTACCGAAACTGACTCAATCGATGGTACTTGAGTAGTGTCATCCTTAAGATGTGCCAGGAAAGCTAGACAACCCTTACTAACCATCTTCTGAGCACGAATAAAGGAGATGATACGCACCGGGTTGGGAGTGTAGTCACCCTCCCATACTAACTGATCTGCCCCAGGCTTGGCTAACGCCACTGTTTTAGCATTACAATCCAAAATCGCAAAGTTTGGGAAAAGCCAAGTCATACCCAGAATTACATCAAAGTCACCCATTTCTAAAATAACCAAATCTACATAAGTGTTGCTCCCCACAAAATTCACCAAGCAAGACTATACACTTTTTCGACTATCACAGACTCACCCACCGGAGTAGAAACACGAATAGGATTGTCAAGTAATTCACAATGTAAATTTAGACCGTTAGCAAATGATGAAGATACATAAGAAAACGTGGAGCCAGGGTTCAAATAACACAGATTGCCATGCAATCACAAACCAAAAGATTACCTGTGATAACAGCATCAGACGCCTCCGCTTCAGATCTCCAGGGAAAGCATAACAATGGTCCCCATTATTCGTCTGTCCGTTGCCCCTACCATGTTGTGTAGTAGTGGCTCCGTTTTGCCCTTCACCTCTGCCGTTTTGGTGACCACCATTACCTCGGCCACCACGCCCTCCAGAATAACGACCTCTACCATTACCACCTCTTCCTCTAGCCATTGGGGGTCTGTAACTCTAGTTTGGACAGTACCTCTTAATGTGTCCAATCTCTCCGCACCCATAACATTCTCTTGGTTCACGCGTCGGCCTCTCAGAGAAGTGTTGACCGTTCTGAGGTGGACCCCCAACTACAGTCTGTAGTGAAGACTGTATTGGTCGATTTGAGTGACCTCCGGAGTTCTGTCCTCTAGAATAAGAACCATTATACTCACCTCCCCTTCGAAACCTCTTTGATGTAGACGTTGGGGTGAAGTCATCCGGTTTCACTCCTTCACCTCAATCACAAAGTCTACCACCTCTTGGAAGGATGTTGCCGTTGCCGCTATCTGTAAGGCTGAAATGAAATCCGCAATTCTGACCTCAACCCCTTCACAAAACGGCGGATCCGTTCTTGTGGACTGAAACAAAGTTGGGTGGCATATCTGGATAGTGCGCGAAATTTAGCCTCATACGCGTTTACTGTCATCCTTCCCTGTTCAAGACTCAAGAACTCATCCCTCTTCCTATCTCTCAAAGTCCTTGGGATATACTTCTCCATGAACAAACTAGAGAATGATTCCCAAGTCATAGGTGGTGCCTCTGTTGGTTGACACTCAACATGTGAACGCCACCACATTTTGGCGTTACCTTGGAACTAATAGCTCACGAACTCGACACCAAACCTCTCTACTATCCCCATCTTGTGTAGTAGCTCATGACAATCAACCAGAAAATCATAAGCATCCTCAGATTCTGCACCCTTGAAGACTGGGGGTTTCAATTTCAAGAACTTACTAAAAAGTTCATGTTGATCGTTTGTCATAATAGGCCCAGTAGTCAGACGTGGAAATGTGCCTATTCCCAATGGTGCATCCATGCGGGGAGCCATAGTAGCCGCATGTCGTATCTCTGAAACCGGAGGTGTTGGTGCGGGCAGAAACCATTGGAGGTGCTTGACCCTGATCAGACAACCCGCTAAGATAAGCAAAGTACTGGGTGGATCATCTCTGGGGTAGGTTGGGGTGGCATTTCCTCATTCTGTCCTTGTTCAGTTTCCCCTTCCTCACCCTCTCTAACTACCTCCTCAGTCGGTGGAGGAGTCAACGCCCTAGCATCAGATGGGCTAGGGGCTCGTCCTCTCCCTCTAGAGGACGTCCTCCCACGACCTCTCCACGGCCTCTTGCCGTTGTTCTTCCTCGAGCCACAGCCCCAGTGGCTGGCTCAGTAGTTTCCTGTCTTTCCGTTGTCGCTGCTGGTGCGGTCGTTGCTCTAGTTCTAACCATCTGCGAAATAGAATGAAGATGGTCAGATACCAATTTGTATCACCTAGATACCAATTGGACTCAAGTAATAGCACGAAAGAAAGAATGAAAGAATGGAATTTTCCTAAAGTCTTATAGCCTCTCAAGGGAAAAGTAAAGGCGTCCCCCTACCGTTCCTTAAGACTCTACTAGACCTGTTCTTGTGTGATGAGACCAATGAACCTAATGCTCTGATACCAAGTCTGTCACGACCCAAATCGGGGACGCGACTGGCACCCACATTTACCCTCCTATGTGGCGAACCAACCAATTTAACCCTTAACATTTTAATTCAATATCAACAAAAGAAATGCGGAAGACTTAACTCATTAATAAAAAAAAATCAAAAACTATTATTAATATTCCCAAAATCTGGAAGTCATCATCACAAGAACATCTATCTCGAATTACTAAACTAGGAATGTCTAAGAACAAAATATAACTAAAAAGCTAGTCCATGCCAGAAGTTCAAGGCATCAAGACTTGAAGAAGGAGACCCATTCCAAGCTAGACGCATTAGCTCACCCTGAATTTCCGATGGAGTGAAGACTGGCTTGATCTACTACGAGTGAGTCGAAGTTGACGGAACGTTTGCTGCATAACACAAATAACAAGAGGAAAACATAAAAGTAGGGGGCAGTACAACCACACGTACTGAGTAGATATCATCGGTTAACTCAAAATAGGGAACAATATATATCAAGTAATATATATAAATCAACTATAAACTCAACATGTAGCAACAACAAGTATCATAATCGTCAATAAATACCATCAAGTTCATTCATGAGGGCTCAAGCCTCATTACCATACTCATTGGGAATTAAGTTCATTATGTTGAATATAATATCATCTTTCAAGATTCATTATCTTTCTTCCTCTTGTGTCGGTACGTGACACTCCGATCCCCTACTACTATGTGTCGGAACGTGACACTCCGATCCCCTATATGTGTCGGAACGTGGACACTCCAATCCCCTATATGTGTCGGAACGTGACACTCCGATCCCCTATATGTGTCGGTACGTGACACTCCGATCCCCTATATCTACGTGTCGGTTCGTGACACCCGTCCCACTAATACTATGTGTCGGAACGTGACACTCCGATCCACTAATTCTATGTGTCGGAACGTGACACTCCGATCCACTAATCTCATTATATCCGTTCATCAAGCCTTCTCTAAACCAAGGCATCATCAATCCCAATCACTTTAATTCATCAAGCCTTCTTTTATACCAAGACATTATCATTAATATCATAGATTAAGGTTTCTTTCAAGATTGGGATTCAATGGTTTTCATCATGCCTTGTTATACATCACATAATCGTATTCATACAAGCATACCATAAGCATATAGACAGGTTTACAATATCATCAACACATATTATTCACTATCAAGAGCTCACTACGAATATCGTAATATAAAACCATAACCTACCTCCACCGAAGAATTGGAATCCACAAGAAATTTCCCAAGCTTGCTATTCTCCTCAACCAATTCGATCGATCTGCTCTCTCTCTTTCTGTTCTTTCTCTTTTGTTTTATTCCAACCCTCTTTCCTTTACCCTAATCAATTATATAATTAAGTGTGAAAAGGACAATAAAACCCCACTAATTCACTTAAGGTTACCCCTTTTAACCCCTAAGTAATTAGACTTATTAATGTTACCCCTCAATCTTTATAATTAAGGAAAGAATAGTCAAAAACGACCCTTAAAACGTGTGGAGAAATCCTAAACTGCCTGGGACTGCACAACCTGTGACGGGCCGTCGTGGGTGCGACGGTCCGTCGCACAGGCCGTCGTGCCTCCCCAGTTTTCAGGTGAGCTGTGACGGCCGTCACACCTGTGACGGTCCGTCCTGCACCTCCGTCCTGACGGTCAGAAACTCGTTTCTTGCACCAAATTCTCAAAAGTTGAAGTGTTTTGCTACGGGGGCTCACGACGGTCCGTCGTGGATGTGACGACTCGTCCTGCAGGTCCGTCACAATTTACAGAGAGTCGATTTTCAGTACCCGATTTTCAAACTTCTAAGTGTCATGGAACGGACCTCTGTGACGGACCGTCGGGCCTATGACGGTCCGTCGGGGTGTCCGTAGTTTGGCCAGTTTTTCCAGAATTTCGTTCTGCTGCTCAAAACGACTAAACAGGTCGTTACAAAATAATTCATCAGGCTAACTAAAAAAATAATTCCATATACAATATAAACGACACTTAACAATCAGAATCAATAAACTAAAGAAACGACATGAAAATCATGATGTATATGGAAAACAAATTTACATACCATTGGTAATGTTGGTCGAACAATAGGAGGTGTCGCCTTTCTACCCCTCTTCTTTGGGGTTTTTTGATCTTTAGAATTAGATGCATGTTTGTTTTTTTATCAATTTTTCTTGCTAGATCTTGGTTTTGTCATGACAATAGTTTGATGCAACAATAAAGAACTCAGATCTACATAAAATTTGATTATGAAAATCAACAATATAATTTTTTGAACAATAAGCATAGTAAATACGCAAAAACGAAAAAAGTTAAAGAAATAGTAATGTGGATGATGAAATACCTGATTTAAGACTCAAATTCGGATGAGTATTGATAATAATCCTTAGAATATTTAGAAGTTCAAGTTTGATTTACAATTGTAACTGAAAATTAGGAAATTTTTTTTGGGAGAAATTGTTGGGGAAGGCGAGAATTTGGGGGGATGAAATCAGTTTTTGGGGCGGTAACTTCTGATTTTGGGAAGGTAAATTTAACTTTTTAAGTTTCCAACGTGTAAAGTTAATTATTATCATTGAGGATAAAAAACAGTTTTTGTAATTTAATAATTAGTAGGGATTTTTGTAAAAACTAAGTGAGAATGTTTTTTTTTTCAACTTAAAAGTCATTTTATGTTACCGTATATATTACCTTTTTTCCCTTAATTCTTTTATTCTTTTTTATTTTTTTTAAATATTTTTATCATTATTACTATAATTATTAGTATTATTAATATTTTATTATTTATTATTATTATTATTTATTTTGTTATTCTTTATTATTATTATTATTATTATAAATTAGTATTATTATTAATATTTTATTATTATTATTATAAATATCATTATTATTATTATTATTATTTTCATATTATTATTATCATATTTTATTAATATTATTATACATTATTATTATATATTATTATTATTATTATTATATATTGTTGTTATTAATATTTATTTATTATTATTTTATTGATTTATTACTATTAACTATTATTATTAACTATTTTATTATTATTATTAATATTTTATTATTATAATAATGATTATTATAATTATATTGTATTATATATTATTATTATTATTATTAATATCTTATTATTATTAATTTTATCATATTATTATTTTATAACTACTTTTTTAAAAATAAGTTTCAGCACTTTCAAAAGTACTTTTTAAAAGTTGCTTTCTTTAAGCTCATCCAAACGGGCTCGAAGCAAGATAGTTACTTTTACATATCTCTATATATATATACTCTCTCTCGCTCTCTCCTAGTATATATATATATATAGATATATATATATATATATATATATATATATATATATATATATATATATATATATATATATATATAAATCGAATTAGGTGTATTTAAGAGTTTCTTTGAATTGATATTTTGTTTTCGACTTAAAGTCAAAAATTATAAAATGGAAATTTTAATTTACTCTCTCCGTTAAAAATGATCTGATTTAACTTGGTACAAAATTTATAAATATAAAGAAGAATTTTAAATTTTGTGGTTCTAAAATTAAAAATAGGTCAAATGTATAAAATTGTCATTTGATCTTGTGGTCTTAAACATGTCACGTGCAAATTTGAAATTAAAATATTATCAAAAAAGAAAAATAATTATTCTTTTTTAATCATACTAAAAGAGAAAGGAGATCATTCTTTTTAAAACTTTAGGAATATTTTTTTTTACTTATTTTCATTATTTTAACTTAAAACATAGATATTTTTTCATTTACTCAAAACACTCCAAATCTACATACAAATTAACATAAAAACAATGAATTTTATACATGCACATGTGACAAATTTAAGTGGTATTATTATTTCATTTTTATTTTTGAGTTTTCTCTCAATGTCCGATATCTGTAACGGACTCGGACTAATCGCATGGCACAGCAAATAATATAAATCTATTTTATGAGACATATTTTAAATTTTTAGATTTAAGTAATTCTATTTTATAAAGTAAAATTTTCAATTATATAAATTTATTTTATGTGGTTTATATTATTTTTATCTAGTTTACAAATATACAAATTTTATTTTAAAAGGTATTAAAGATTTCATGCTTAAATTCTCAATCAAAATTAAATTTTTTGACTCTTGAAAAAATGAAATGTATCATATAAAATAAAATAGAGAAAGTAATATATTTTACGATCATACTTATACTTTCGGAAAAGGGCTTAAAATACCCTCAAAGTATTGAAAATGGTACAAAATTACCCTCCATCCACCTATTGGTTCCAAAATGCCCTTTTCATCCACCTATTGACCCCAAAATGTCCTTGTCATCCACTATTGGGTTCAAAATTGACCACTTAGTTAACTATTTTAAAATTAAATTGTTTAAATATTTTTTTTAAAAATAGTTGATGTTCAACTATTGGTTATAATTTAATTTATTAATAAAATTTATAAACAAACCCACTATCCACTCATTACTAACTAAACCCCACCCAATTAATAAACCAATTATAATATCAAAATCGTCATATCACTACTAAAATACGACAAAATTATAGATTCCTTAAGATGATCCAAAATTAATCGAGATCGAATCAAAGCCCCAATCAAATTTAGGTTGAGCCGCTTATTTAGGAGGACAATTTCAATATGATTCTCTTTCAAACTTGAATTCGAAATTTATAATTAAAGGTACAGAAGTAGTAAATCCCAAATTAATTCATGCACTTTTTTAAATATAATTTTATAAATATTTTATGATTTGTATTAAAACCTGTAATATATTACTTTTAAAAAAAGTTATCTATGAAGTAACATCACATAATTGAGACGAAAGAATAATTAAAATGAACATAATTAGACTTTTAAGTTTATCGGTAATTTTTATTTAGACACTTGAATATATGATAATTTAATTCTATTTTCGCCTCGAAATTTTAAAAACACTCATTGGCAATAGCTTTCCTATTGTTGCATTAATAATGTGACGAGTTTATTAATTTGGTGGGGTTTAATTATTAATGGGTGGGTAGTGACTTGATTTATAAATTATACTAATAAGTTAAATAATAACAAATATTTGAGCGCGACGTATTTAAGAAAATATTTAAATAGTTTAAATTTAATACTGTTAAATAAGTGGTCAATTTTGAACCCAAAGGTGGATGATAAGAGCATTTTGGAGTCAATAGGTGGGTAGGAAGGATATTTTAGAGCCAATAGGTGGATGGAGGGTAATTTTGTACCATTTTCAATACTTCAAGGATATTTTAGGCCCTTTTCCGTTATACTTTAAAATATTTATTTATTTCGTCATCATTCTCCTTTCCTTCTCTCAATCTGGCTCCCTTCTCACCTCCTTCTCTCTCTATGTATTTTATATGATACTCCATGTCAAAGACATACAATTTATTCAAATACACTCTGCCAAATATAGGAAATGAATTAATAAAGAGAAAAAATATGTGTATCAACTTCGTTAAATATAATTTCTCTTTGTGTATCAAATATAACCTCTATTTGTGTGTTGCGAATGAACAACTTGTATTTATGTACCAAACTTGTATGATTGAACACAATTTGTATGTATCATATGATCTATTTGTTGATATAACTTGTATTGTCGAATGTAGTATGTATTTAGCATCTCTCCTCTCTCTGCATTTTACCATTCTCTCCTAATCTCACTCACTTTTCTCTCATTATGAAAAATAAATGATCATAACTATAATTATAAATTTTTAATTAGACCCAAGTTATAGTCATTGATAAAAAAAAGATTTTTTTTTTCAAAATAACAATACTTTAGCATTTAATAGGATCCCTTAGCAATATTTTCAATATTTATTAAAAATGACAATATTTTAGTTTATTATGAGCTGATTTATGTATTTTTTTTCTTTATTTAACTTAAATAACATAATTAAGAAATAACAAACTAGAGGAAATCAAGGAGGAAAACATTCCAAATTACATTAAGTTGCTAAAAAGTTTCATTACTTTCTTACAAAAGATTATAAGACCTAAAATAAGTGGTCTCTTCCTTCTTCCTAAAGGTCATTATTTGCCCTTGTCTTTAAAACTAGTTATTGTTACGAAACTTTATGATAATACTTTTAGAATTTTATCTATTAAATTTGATTTTTTAAAATTTATAAATTTGAACACCTATAGTTTTATATGTTATTCGACATACTTTTCTCACAATGTATTTATTTTATTTACCAGTATCATTTCTTAAATCATATTTATTCAAATATGTATGTCATTTGTATTTTATTTTATTTTGCTTTTTCACTTCCCCAACACCCCCTACCATCCCCATACTTTTAATACTTTAATTTTAACCCTCAAGTTATCAGAAATATACTTTAACCCATTTTAAATATTATAAATACCCCCTATCCCTTACTATTTCTTACAAAATCATCTATTCTCATTTCTCTCATATATTTTCTATCTCCTCTCAAGTCTCAATCTTAATTCTTAAGTTTTTAAATTTTTATTCCATTTAAGTGTCATATTATTACAATACATATATTTCAATTTTCAATTCTAAATTTATATATATATAATATATATATATATAATATATATATATATATATATAATATATATATATATATATATATATATATATTATATATATATATACAAAATCTCATATTCGCTATCAAGTATTGGAGTTTCAAATTAGAAGTTACAACTTACGACAAACTACAAGCTTCAAGAATTGATTTAACATATGCTATTAACGCAGATATTTGGAACATTCGTTTTATAATATTTATATTTTATTTTTCGTCTATAATTTTGGTGTTATTATTATTTTTATATTACACTTTATATATAATTAAATATGAGTTCTAGGGAAAAAAAGTACCGGTAAAGGAAAAGAGAATGAACATGAGAAAGAACAAGGTGCATTTTTGAAATATTTAATTTTGGTAAAAAAAATAGTAAGGAAAAAAGTAAGAGTAAATGTGGTGGTACTTCATCTAAATCAATGTCTAGAGTTAAATTTAATACAAATGATTCTACTTATATTGATGATACTTCTTATGATATTGATGCAAATGTTCAACTCGATCATGAAAGTTTAGAACGACGTTATGATAATATTAATCCTAATCTTGATGAAAATTTAGTTGAAGAATTAGAAGTTGATTCGGGAGAGAGAAATTAGAAGATACACCTACTAGTCTGATGAAATAAATTTCAAATGAAACTACAAATTTAACGGAGCAAAATTGTGGACGTCCATCCCTTATACCTCCCACAAGGGAGAAGATGAAGTATCAACACCCTAAAGCTTCTATCGTGTGGCAATTTATGATTTTCGATAAGGAAACTAATGTTGCTATTTGTAATAAGTGTAAGCAACCTTTTAAACATAGACAAGGTGGGAGTCAAGGTGGGACGGGGGGATTAAGTAGACATTTGTTATCTTGTGTGCTGATTCAATATAAAGAAGCTAAAGCATTAGCCGATAGAAAAAAAAATTTCAGTTAATGATTTTGATATTAGTGTTAATTAATCGGTAAGGACTTCAAACATGGTTCAAGGAACATTAAATCCTTCTAACCCCGGTGGTCCACTAACACAACGTAAATATAATAAGGAAAGAGATTGCAAAAATTTAGCTAAAATGGTTTTTATTTGTTATTTGTCTTATAGTATTGTAACGACCTGTTTAGTCGTTTTGAGCAACAGATTTTAATTCTGGAAAAACTGGCTGGGACGACGGAAGTCACGACGGACCGTCGTGGTCACGACGGCCCGTCGAGGAGGTTCCGTTCCATGACACTTAGAATTCTTCAATTTGGATATTAAAATCGACTCTCTGTAATTTGTGACGAACCTGCAGGACGTGCCGTCACATCTACGACGAACCGTCGTGAGGCACCGTTTCAATATACTTAGGAATTCTGAAATTGGGTACCAAAAATTGAGTTTCTGACCGTCAGGACGGAGGTGCAGGACGGACCGTCACTGGTGTGACAGGCCGTCACAGCTCACCTGGATTTTGGGAAGCTGCGACGACCTGCGTGACGGACCGTCGCAGGCACGACGGCCCGTCACAGGTCGCGCAGATCCCAGTCAGAATAGATCCGGATCCAAGATAAGGTGTTGCGAGGAGAGGATAAACAAGCAACAATCGATGAGGAAGGTGTTTTGAGAATTAAGGGAAGGGTATGTGTACCTCGCGTCGATGATTTGATCAACACTATTCTGACAGAGGCTCATAGTTCAAGGTATTCTATACATCCTGGTGCAACCAAGATGTATCGTGACCTAAAGCAACACTTTTGGTGGAGTAGAATGAAGCGTGATATTGTTGATTTTATTGCCAAATGTCCAAATTGTCAACAAGTAGAGTATGAACACCAGAGGCCTGGAGGAACCCTTCAGAGAATGCCCATTCCGGAATGGAAGTGGGAGAGAATTGCAATGGACTTCGTGGTTGGTCTTCAAAGACAATGGGTAAGTATGACTCTATTTGGGTGATTGTTGATAGGTTAACTAAGTCTGCTCACCTCATTCCGGTCAAGGTGACTTACAATGCAGAGAAGTTAGCCAAACTTTACATCTCGGAAGTTGTTCGGTTGCATGGAGTTCCACTCTCCATTATATCAGATAGAGGTACACAGTTTACTTCTAAGTTTTGGAAAACATTGCATGCTGAATTGGGTACTAGGTTGGATCTGAGTACCACATTTCACCCTCAGACCGATGGTCAGTCTGAGCGAACGATTTAAGTGTTGGAAGATATGCTTCGTGCATGTGTGATAGAATTTGGTGGCCATTGGGATAGCTTCTTACCTTTAGCGGAGTTTTCATACAATAATAGCTATCACTCAAGCATTGGTATGGCCCCATTCGAAGCATTGTATGGGACAAGATGTAGGTCTCCCATTGGTTGGTTTGATGCATTTGAGGTTAGACCTTGGGGTACTGATCTGTTGAGGGATTGAATAGAGAAGGTGAAATCTATTCAAGAAAAGCTTTTAGCGTCTCAAAGTAGGCAAAAGGAGTATGCAGATCGAAAGGTTAGAGACTTGGAGTTCATGGAGGGTGAACAAGTCTTGTTGAAGGTTTCGCCCATGAAAGGGGTGATGCGGTTTGGTAAGCGAGGTAAGCTTAGCCCAAGGTATATTGGACCATTTGAATTACTTAAGCGAATAGGAGAGGTGGCTTACGAATTAGCCTTGCCTCCAGGGCTGTCCGGAGTGCATCCGGTATTTCATGTGTGTATGTTGAAAAGATACCATGGGGATGGGAACTACATCATTCGTTGGGATTCAGTCCTGCTTGATGAGAATTTAACTTATGAGGAGCAGCCTGTTGCCATTCTAGATAGAGAAATTCGCAAGTTGAGGTCGAGGGAGATCGCATCCATCAAAGTTCAATGGAAGAATCGACCAGTTGAAGAGGCCACTTGGGAGAAGGAGGCTGATATGCAAGAAAGATACCCGCACCTATTTACAGATTTAGGTACTCCTTCTCGCCCTTGTTTTTCTTCTTGTGATCGTTCGAGGACGAACGATGGGTAAATTGGTATCTATTGTAACGACCTGTTTAGTCGTTTTGAGCAGCAGATTTTATTCTGGAAAACTGGCTGAGACGACGGACCCCACGATGGACCGTCATGGGCACGACGGACTGTCGAGGGGGTCTCATTCCAAAACACTTAGAATTCTGAAATTTGGGTACTGAAATCGACTCTCTGAACTTCGTGACGACATGGCAGGATGGACTGTCGTGGGCACGACGGGCCGTCACAGACCCTTTAGTGGAATTGAGTCTCTGAACTCTGTGACGGAGCAGCAGGACGGACTGTCGCAGGCACAACGGGCCGTCACAGGCTGCGTAATCCCAGGTTGGGTCGGATTTCTGTTAAGTAATTTAAGGGGCGTTTTGGACTATTCGTGCTTTAATTATAAAGTTAGTGGGTTAATGTTAATAGTTTAATTACTTGGAGGTTAAAAGAGATAACCTTGAGTTAATTAGTGGGTTAATTCCTCATCTTTTATACTTAATTATATGCTAATTAGGGTAAAAGAAAGAGGGTTTGAATAAGAAAAATAGAAAGAACAAAGAGAGGGAGAACGATTGATCGAGAGAGAGGAAAAACGCAGCTTTGAGGATTAGCTTGCTTGATTTCAATTCTTCGGTGGAGGTAGGTATGGTTTTTATGCTATTCGTAGTAAACTCTTAATAGCGAATGATATGTGTTGGTAGCATTGTAAACCCTTCTATATGCTTAATTGTATGCTTGCATGAATGTGATTATATAATTGTGATAAAATAAGCATGATGAAGCTATTGAATCCTAAATCTTGAAAAACCCTAATCTACTTTGTTAATGATGATGCCTTGGTATAAAAGAAGGCTTGATGAACGAAAGTAGTGAGATTAGGGGATCGGGTGCCACGTTCCGGTACCAGGATAGTATATGAGGATCGGAGTGTCACGTTTCGACACCATGATAGTATATGGATCGGGTGCCACGTTTCGATACCAGGTTAGAATGAGGATCGGAGTGTCACGTTCCGAAACAAGGATAGAATATGGATCGGGTGTCACGTTCCGACACTAGGATAGTATATGAGAATCGGAGTGTCACGTTCCGAAACCAGGATATTATAAGGAGCATAGTGTCACGTACCGACACAAGAGAAATAAAGATAATGAATCTTGAAATATGTTAATATACTCAATTTAATGAACCTAATTCCCAAATGAGTATGATGGGGAGGCGTGAGTCCTCATTGATGTGCTTGGTGTTGTGACCAAGAGTTATGGTAATTGTAAATGCCGCATGTTGAGTATTGTAGTTGATTTTATGATATTATCTGATATATACTGTTTTCTATATTGAGTTGGCCGATGATATCTACTCAGTACTTGTGTTTTGTACTGACCCCTACTTGTATGTTTCTTTCTTTGTTATTTGTGGAGTGCAACAAACATACCGTCGTCTTCAACTCAACCGCAACTCTAGCCAGTCTTCATTACTCCGGATTTCAGGGTGAGCTAATGCTTCTAGCTTGGACTAGATCTTCCTCTTCATGTCTTGATGCCTTGAAGTTCTGGCATGGACTAGATTTTTATGTATTTTAGCTTCTTAGATACTCTTAGATTAGTAATTTGAGGATAGATGTTCTTGTGATGATGACTTCCAGATTTTGGGGATAATAATAGTTGTTGAGTTTTAGAAGTTATTTAATCAATGTTCATTAATGAGTTTTAAGTCTTCCGTGTTATAATCTGTTTGTTATGTTAAAATGTTGGGTTTAGATTGGTTGGTTCGCTCACATAGTAGGATAATTGTGGGTGCCACTCGCGGCTCGGGTTTGGGTCGTGACAGCAACATAAATTTTTGGATGAATACAAATATTAAAATTATATATAATGGTTTGAATACAAATTGAGAAATAATACAAAATTCTAAAAGAAATTATAAATACAAAACAAACTAATATGAAATTGTTCTTCACCTTGGTCTTCATCATGTTTTTCAAATAAAAAATTGTCTAAAAGACTAAAAATCTAAAATACATAAATATTTGATGATTATCTAACAAAACTCACATTTTACTAAATCTGACATATTAAACCAAAATCACAAGAAAATTGAAAAGAATTGTTAAAAAGACTAAAAATCTGAAACACATAAATATTTGATGATTATCTAATCATATTCACATAAGAATCATAAAAGTTGATGTAAAATTTGTAACATATAAAATTCAAAATACAAGATAATCAGTTGTTTTAAAAACAAAATCAACATAAATATTAGTAAATAATTGAAATTACCTTTAACAATTGAGATATTTCTTGAATTAAGTTAGAGATTTGTTGAATAAATTAGGAGAATCATTCGTAATTTATATTTCTTGACCTGCCAAGAAATTCATAATTTCCTTTTTTTTATCTGTTATTGATTTAGAATTTGGTCCAATAATGGACTATTTTGGGGTAAAATAAGTAATGGTATTTTAATACAATTATTTGGTAAAATATGATATTTTGATATTTTAAATAAATTTTTTAAATTGTTAGTTTTTTGACTAATTATGTTAGGTATGTTGACTAGATTGTTAATTTCAATTACAACGTAACCATTGAATTACAATTGCAACAAATTTAAGTTGAGATATTAGCTAAATAAATTGGTGAATTCTGCTAACAACAAAACAAGACAAATTAATATTGATTAATTAACGAGCTTCTTAATCTTAAAGAAATAAAATAATTAACTTATTACAAACTAAATATTTTAAACTATAAATTATTATATCATTAAATTGATTAACCAAATATTAAGCAAAATCTTTCGAGACAATTTTCCAATATTCATAAACTATATTAATTATATATAAAATTATATAAAACATATATAATACTTAAAAATGATAAAAATGATAAAACTAATTAAAATTAACTTGAAAAATATTTTCACCTTTATAAAAATTATTTATTTGAAATTGTTTGGAATTTCAGAAACTCAGTGATTAATCTATATTGTGATGATGCAAAATTGGATGTCAAAGTGTCAACACATGACACAAGCTGATGAGAAATCGGGAAGTGAATGAGTTGTGGGAAAGGACTTCCCATGATTTTCTTGGCATTATGAAGTCTCAACTAGTTGGTAAAGATTGTCAATTTACATTTGTATGTACTTTCTTCTTGGAAGCTCCGTTGATGACTTGAGTACTGATTTTTCTCATATTCGTTCACTCCCTATAGAATCTGGCATTACTCAAATATTCAATCCTCTTTTAAACACAATATCTATTTTATGATTGGGGTTGAATTCGTTTGCTCTTCCCTGCCGTCTACATAACTAAGGGGGAGAAACAGTTTGACACTATCATGATCAATTAAATAATTATTTTTTTTGTACGAAAATAATTATTTTATTCATATCCTACAATCCAACTGTAATGGGTTTTTTTAGGTCCTGTCTATAGTTTTTCTATTAATAGTTAATAACAGATAGTATTAAATAAATAGTATTAAAAAATATTAGTATTTACTATGTACTAATCCTAGTCCTATTAGGATTAGTACTCCTTAATCCTAGTCCTATTAGGATTAGTACTCCCTCCTATATCTCCTATATATATCTCCCATGTATTCCCTTATTAGGTTAACACTTCAATACAATCAATATTCCTTCATGGTATCAAGAGCCACAAAACCTAGATCTTCTTTTCTCTAGTTTTTTTTTTCTCTCTTTAAGGCACCGATCGTTCCCTCTCTTCTCTTGGGCGGCGGCAGCCATGACAACCGAGGTGGATCCTCTCGATTCACTTCCTTCTGGCGTTAAACTCCTTCTCAGGCAGCTTCATGCCCTGATTCCCAAAAAATTATCAGACATAAATTACCCTACATGGAAAATCACCGTTCTTACAGCCCTTGAGGCCAATTACCTTCTCAAATACGTCGATGGAAGCACATAACTGCTGTAACGACCTATTTAGTCGTTTTGAGCAGTAGAGTTTATTCTGGCAGTAATTGTCAGGGTCGACGGATCCCACGACGGACCGTCATGGGCACGACGGACCGTCGAGGGGGTCTCGTTCCAAAACACTTAGATTCTGAAAATTTGGGTACTGAGATCGACTCTCTGAACTTCACGACGGAATGGCAGGACGGACCGTCGTTGGCACGACGGGCCGTCACAAATCTTTCCATATAATTAACTCTCTGAACTTTGTGACGGAGCTGCAGTACGGACCGTCACAGTCATGAGGGACCGTCACAGGCTGCGAACCCTGACTGGGTCGGATTTCTGTTAAAAGTTTTTAAAGGGGCGTTTTGGACTATTCATGCTTATAATTATAAAGTTAGTGGGTTAATGTTAATAATTCAATTACTTGGGGATTAAAGAAGAGAACCTTGAAATAAATAGTGGGTTATTTTTATCATCTTTTATACTTAATTATATGACAATTAGGGTAAAAGAAAAAGGGTTTGAATAAGAAAAATTGAAAGAACAGAGAGAAAGAGGGACGAACGAGCAAGAGAGAGAGAACGAAGAAGAACGCAGCCTCAGGAAAGTAGATTGCTTGATCACGATTATTCAGTGGAGGTAGGTTATGGTTTATGATATTTCATAGTAAACTCTTAATAGCGAATGATATGTATTGGGTAGTATTGTAAAGTCTTCTATATGCTTAATTGTGTGCTTGCATGATGTGATTATGTAATTGTAATGGATTGGAAAGATGAGGTTGTGAATCTTAAACCTTAAATCCACTTTGTTAATGATGATGTCTTGGTATAAAAGAAGGCTTGATGAACAGGAAAATAATGAGATTAGGGGATCGGGTGTCACGAACCGACACGTAGTGTTAGGGGATCGGAGTGTCACGTTCTGACACCAGGATAGTAGGGGATTGGAGTGTCACGTTCCGACACCAGGATAGTAGGGGATCGGAG